>MU551638.1:129826-164418 GCA_024362625.1 Silurus asotus | reverse complement strand
GTCTGGTTCCTCTCAAGGTTTCTTCCTCATAACATCTAAGGGAGTTTTTCCTTGCCACAGTCGCCATGGCTTGCTCATCAGGGATAAATGCACACCATTCACCGTGACTGTTGATTTCTGTAAAACTGCTTTGAGACAATGTCTGTTGTGAAAAGCGCTATACAAATAAACTTGACTTGACTTGACTTGACCTTTTCGTGCATGAAAGTTAACCTCAGGATCATGAAAATGTTGAGTAAAAATGTAAGACCATATTGTTTAACTGGTATAATGCCTCCTGCCTTTTTTTCCAAATATATAATTGTTATGGGTCGAGTGAACAGAAGAGACAGGGAATATGATTAATCAAAGTACTGAGCTGGTATCCTGTGGAGCAGAGTAAACCACTGAGACAGATCTGTCTCTGTCACCCAGGAAAGGTGCTCTGAATGGATGAGAAAATGAAAAGAAAGGCATTTGTTCAAAACCACAGCAAACAAAATCATTGACTCACCCATCCATAACAAAGCCACAAAAAGCAATCTGGATGATGCTTTAAAGTATGATGGTGGCCCGATGAGATGAATTAAGTATTTCAGAAGCACAGAAGTACAGAAGCATCAATGGATACAGTCTCACACAAATCAGACAGTTTAGAATTTGACATTTCCGCTCAAAACAGTCTGGTCATTCCTTTCTGGTCTTTTAAATGTATAAGGTGTTTTGCTCATGAGATGTTTTTTTTCCCTTTTTGCAACATTCAGAAATAAACTTTAGAGACTGTTGTTTGTAGAAATTCAAATAGATCAGTGGTTTCTGAAATACTAGGTAGAATTGGAGCAATGCAAAACCACAGAGCTATAAAAAAAAGACTATTGAAACTCCTGTTAAATGAAAGTTAATATTAACTGCAGTGTTTTTTAATATTCACTGCAACATTTTCTTTTATGAGGGGGAATGTAAAAATGTGATATATGCAATATACACACCAGATTGCATAACAATAATTGGTTTTCTAAAAAAAACGGCATGCTTGTGTTCTCTCCACACACCAGAGTACAGCAGTATTTGGAGATATGCACTGATGTAATTAACATTAAAGTCCCCTCACATTCTGGCAATAGTCTTAAAAAAGGTTTTATAAAAGAAACTGCACTTTTGTGCAATCTGTACTGTAAATATATACATAGATACATAGATAAAATGTAGTTGATTTAACAAATCAGTACAAGGAGGAGTCTCTATTTGCCTGTCAGATTAGTAAGCACCCCCTTAAGCATTAGCATTCAAGTGTACTTGCCTAAGCAGCACAAGTGCATTTGCTTTGGGGGCATGTCTTTGAAAGGAACACCAACAGAGGACTTTGCACTATTTGTTTGAATTTTGAATTTCAAAATAGATTCTTCTTTAGCTAACCTCTGCAAACTGCCTGCAACTTCGATTAATGATAATGGTAGCAGTAACTTATACTGGTTACTACAGTATTATAGTATTAATGAAACTCAGCCTTTGAATGTATTGTGTGTGTGTGTGTGTGTGTGTGTGTGTGTGTGTGTGTGTGTGTGTGTGTGTGTGTGTGTGTGTGTGCATGTGTGTGTGTTTTCATTGACCACCTGTGGCTCTATGATGATGTGTTGGTCACTGAAAGCCAGGCTGTCCAGATTAAGCTGCTTGCGTCTATACTGGAAGGTGCGCGAGAGCACTGTGAGCCGGTCTCGCAGAGTGGGGTCAGCATCACACTCTGTTAAAAACTGTTCCATCTCATTATTTTCCTCCTGCTGCAGCTCAGAACAGGCCCTAGATATATAAAGAGGCATTGACAATGGAACAAAAAGGTAGAGGGTCAGATTTAAATGCTAAATCCTTTATATTCATGACTGCTTCTACAAAGAAGAACATCTCAGGCATGTTAAATGGGGTAGCATTCTGATAGATGTAATTAAAAGTTTTTTTGAAGTAGTGTCATTTTATTAGAATTTAATTTACAAGCCCACAAGCCCTGTTTTAACCCTTAAATCCCAGGACTATTTATAATTACTAGACTTTCTTATTAATTTCTCTCTATTTACAGAAAAAAAAGAAAAAAAAAACACTTAAACAAAAATGTTTATAAATTAAAAATATTCTTTAGAAAGATTTAATATTCTGGAGATTTCCTATCCGTTTAAACCTTTCTCAGCTTCTTTTGACTTTTACATAACCTGTATACCAAAAATTTTACTGATCATCTTATCTAATCTTATTTGGATAACAGGGATTCATATGAATAACATATTCAGGCTAACATAGGCTCCTATATACTGCTGCTGTAATCATAAAGTCTATGATCGATTATATAATGTTAATTATAATCTGAATTAATTCCTCTGTGTATGCAAGGGGTTACATTTTAACAGGAAGGAATTTCTAGAGTTCTGAATATTAATTAACAATTAAGCAAGCAAAATAGACCTTATTCTATGCTTTTCCTCCTCTTCCTCACTGGCAAAGCCCTTCCACTGAAAATGCACTATGGAGTCACTTCTGTTCAAGATAGACACCGTGCGCTGATTGGCCATGAAGATATAGGTCTTTTCCACCCACAGTGAGTTCTTTTCCAGCCTCACATTGATATCTGTGGAGGCTCCATACAAACTGATGTAAACATCTTCTCCTGTAAATGGACAAAAATATATAATGTGATATTTAGCATTCAGGTAATGGTTGATTTTGATAAATTAATTATGATTTGTCCTCAGCAGACTTTGTTTATGTAAAAATCTAAATCAATTGCTCTAGATAGACAAACGATTAAGTGACGGACAAGTACAGTTGTAAACGGACACCAAGGTGGCACTGTTGGACTGCTGAGTTGGCACTTATCTATTTAAACAAGTGCTCTCCAGGGTCATGCAGTCACATGATTCTAAAGCAACCAACAACATAAATAAATGTGATTCAAAACAAGGACCTAGGTCAGGAGCAGAGTATGTAAATTATTCCAGCATTTTGACTGATTTTTGTTCATTTGGCTACAGTCAAAGCAGCAGCTTCATGCCCCACCAGGTATCCTGACCTAGCAAAAACAACGACTGAAAACACACTCACAGCTCAGCACACAAAGTGGAGAGTATTCAAATAAAAAAGCACAGGGGAGGGTTTTGGTTTGTAGCTACATAACATCTAAAATAATGAATCATAAATGAACAATAAAATATTTCCAATAAGACCTAATATGGTGTTATAGTGTATTGGTGAGTTAGTTTTTTTTTTTTTTTTTCATATTTTTATACAGTCGGGTAAACTGTATTTTAGTAGAAGTGAAGCTTTAACACTCAGAGGCTCATTTGCAAAAAAAAACTATAAAAGAAAGGTTTAAAAACACACTCATAATAAAAATACCCTTTTGATTTTACTATAAACTCAGAGCTCTGCAGTTTAAACACTATTTTTACACTGTCCAATTTATTTTCCAATAAACAGATTATGGATGAACTCTGTAGAACAAATACAGTGCTTTCTTTTTTGGTCTTTCACAAATGATTGCGTTTTAGTAAGTGTTGCGTGCATTCTTTAAGGAATACATCTATTTTTCTCATTATGAAATCAATAAAAAATCACCATGGTTCTTTCTCTTGACTGCATTCTACAGAGGCCTAGATGCAAACAGTCAGGTCACCAGAGGCTTGGAAGATGATCACTTGACACCCACTTGGGATGGTTTGGTATCAATTGCAATCTCACCCTTAATAACCTCACCCTTGTGTGCCTGTTTTTCCCTCTCTTTTATAATAGCAGTCCAAACAGCACTGTAAAGTTGTTTGTATTTAGGATATGTATGAATTTTGCCCTTATCCATTGCACACAGAGATTTCTCCAGATTTTTTATATGATGTTATGTAGATCATGAGATATGCAAAATATTCACAATTTCATGTTGAGGGACATTATTCTGAAATTGTTCCACAATTTGTAGAAGCGTTTTTTTTTTTGTTTTTTGCAGATTGGTGAACCTTTGCCCATCTTTATTTTTAAAAGACTCTGCATTAATAAGATACACATCTTATTACTGACCTGTTGTTAATTTAGCAAATCATTTGAAAAATGTTCCTTTGGCTGTTTCTTTTTAGTAACACGTATTTCTCCAGCCATTTGTTGCCCTGTCCCAAATTATTATTATTTTTAGATATGTTGCAGCCAACACATTCAAAATTATAAGATTGCAATACTTTGACCAACATTACCCAACATAGTTACTGTGAATTTGTTTAAATGGTTCATGTAGTGTCCAAAGTCCAAAAATATATAGCTAGCCAGATTAATGCAAAGTACAATTTAAGTGTTTATATGCTATAACTGTATGGCCTGCTCTGTTCACTTCAAATATCTCTTTACTGACACTAATCCACTGCACTAAACAGCCAATATGAGAATTCTTTTTCAATGTTAGCCACAGGGCATATTCACAGCTGAGTTAAGAGAGCAAAGTAAATTAATGCTTAAATAGCCCAGAAATCTGCAATCAAAAAGCAATACTGAAACAATGCACAGCACAGTGCATAGACATAAGTAGAGCTGGGTTAAGATTTTTTTATTTTTATTTTGTTTGCCTCACTAATATTACACATACAGTGTGCACCAAAAAGCATTTGGTGCAATTTGGTTGATTGCAGCACCTCAAAAAGAGTATAAGCCCATTTAATAAGTACGTGGAAGCAATCATCCTGCTTTTAAGCAACTGAAAGGGAAGCATTATTGGAGCAGCCCTATGACATATGTTTTTCTTTTGTTTCCTTATGATCTAATCTGTGAAAACCCACCAACTTTTTTTATTTATTTATAACTATGTAGCTGTTTTCTTTTATTAGTTATCCCTGTCTAAGTCTTGACATTTATCCACTGTTTAAGTGCCTGTAGCTCCCTTGGCCACCGCGTCCCCGAACACTGTAATGAGATTTCACTACATTGAGAACAGCGTTAATGGCAAAGGAGCTGTCAGTAATGCCCCAGACTTAATTCATAATAGAAAAAAAATAACTAAATGAGATATGCGTGTTACTTTAAATATAAGAAACTATTTGTTATAGCAAACTTGGAAATATGCGTTCATTTATTTATAGCATTAATTTCTAAAACACATTACAAGGTTATTTAGAGGTAAGGAACTTGGGGTGTTGGTAAAAGGATGGGGGAGGATTGCTAAAGTTTCTTAAATAGTGAATGTGAAGTAGCTCTTACTCTAAAAAGAGCAGTCATATTCAAGACTAACTGGCGCTGGTATGATGAGCAATGGAGCATAAAGAGACATGGTGCATCTTTATTTCTCATACATATTTTACTGCAGCAAGCAAGCAGTCAGTTAAGTTAGAACCTTGGAGCGTACAATGGATCAACTGTCTCAACCCTGGTCAGAGCACAGACAGCCTATAACGGCTACAAATGAGCAATAAAGAATCTTCCAGAAAAACTGCAATGTCATATTCTTTAAGATCACTGCACAGCTAAGATGTAGAATGCAAATGAGGCATTAAATGATTATAGAGCTTGGTAATTTATACCAGCTAGTTTGAGACTATGGTGTGTCCTTATGCAATGCTGTTTACAAGCAATGCAATTACAAGACCAATCAAGCAGACCCCTTAAAATTGAATATTGACTTTTTTATGTTTATTTGTTGCTCTTGTATATACTATACGAGAGAAAACAAAAGCAATTAGAGTGGACATAACTACTCCAACCCATTTTCCTGCCCCCTGGCTGCAGGTCTGCTGTCTTGTAAGACTACAAATAGAGAAAGCTATAGTTAAGTCTGGTAATAAAGTGGATAACCACTGTGTTATATCTAAATTCAGTCGACAGATCCAGTCATGCTCTATGTGATATTGGGAAAGCCATGAAATGGCAGCTAAATGTGAAAGCTAAAACCAGACGATATCGTAAGGTCCTAAATAAAAAATGATACTCTCCTGACTGCTCGAAGTGATGGTTTTGGAAATGTGCAAATTATAAAATGTTAAAAGCATTTTGCCTTTAGAAGTCTGAGACTGCTCAGCCATATTTAGCAGCGAATGTGCATTCTGTATACACACACACATTTAGTGTTTTGCAAATATATTGTATGCAAAAAACTAGCACAAATCTGTCTCCTTATTCTTATTAAAGAAGAGTCATCATCTGGCTAATAGGCAGGGCTTTGCACCTACAGCTTTTGCACCATCAGCTAAATTTCATCGACTTTTAAACTCCCAAGTGCCATTTTTAAAGGTCATATTTTAATGCATACAACCTGCATCTCAAAGTTGCTAACATTACTGTGATAGAAAACATTACAAGTAAGTGTTCTTTTTAAATAGCTTTTCTTTTCATTAGGCAGTCTATAAAAAATAATGTGTACCAAACATTATTAAAATAACAAATCTATGTTTATGTTGGCTGCAGAAGTGATTTGGTGTGTTTTACCACAATTAACTGGTAAAGAGAACTGAAGAGAAATACCTCTGTAATTCCATGATACCAATCAAAAACAGATGGATTATGAAATTAGTTCAGTCCAACTTCAGCAAATTCAGAATGTTCAGACTTATGAATTGCTTTGTATAAAATCAGCTCATGCAGTCTAAATTGTTTACCTGATTATGTGTTTGTCAGGAATATAATTTTATCATATCTGTTTGTAATTGTGGAAATACAATATTTGCACTGGAATAGAGCAGCAGTAATGGCAAGGTACAAGTGTAAATATCAAACCTGTATTGTAGTGTAGAAGCAGTTGTTGGCTGTGGTCTCCTGTAGTTTTGGGTAAAAAATCAACAGTCACCTGCATGCTCTCGCCAACTGTAAGCGTCCCCACTGAAGGTTCAACAGAAAATGGCCTATGGGGGGAATACATGTATAAACATTTACATGTATAAGCAAATAAAAACATGAATCAACAACTGTTTTTTTAATAAAAATGTGTGCTTACTTCTCTGTGCTGAGCTGAAATTTGGCATCGCCTTTTCCAATATTGCGCACCAGGAGAGTTTTCTGAGTTAAACACTTGACAGGACACAAAGAAAAGTGCAGCTCATCTGGAAAGTCCAGGATGGCACGAGGCCCTATTGCCCGGATGGGCACCTCAAACTTCTCTCTCTCCGTCATACAGATTACTCTGTGGGTATAGTCCTATCAAGAAACGAAGTTACATAATTTTTTTATATAACATGACATAACATCAAATAACTTTAAATCACATAAGCCTGTGTTTACAAAATGAACACTATAAAATACAGTGCTATCATATACAATTTCCTCTAACATCACACAGAAGCTTCAGGATTATTAAATTATTCATGCTATTGCCATGGCCTGATTTAAAATAAAAAAGTTTCACTTTCTATTGAAGCTATACAATTGTTTTGAAAAAACTGCACAACTTGGACAGCTGTGTTTATGCTAAGGGATCATCATTTACATTTAACACATATCCATATATTAGTTTCAGGCTGGAACTACTATTCTTAAACCTGGTCTCTTTTGACATTCATCTTTTTAAAAACGTATGTAATCTGTAATTTCAAATTACATTAAAGGCTCTTGCCCTGTGATTAACTGGCAATCTTTCTGAGGTGTCCAATCCATGTACACATTGTACACATTGTACACATTGATACTTTCTACTTTCAAGTCACATTCCAACAGGGTCATATTTCAAACTGGTCACATTCTACAAAACGTACTATTAGTTTTATTGTTCTTCTGTACTGTATGGAATAAAAATAACATTAGTCAATCAATATTAGCCCAGGATGTTTCCTGATAAAAGTGAGCAGTTTTAAATGTTTAATGATTGATAGCAATGTGTCTTGCATTAGGGAGACTCTTTTCATAGTGGGACTATGCTACAATCAGTATTAAATTAGTCCCCTATATAATAGATTGTAGAAATACAGCAAATGAGAAGAGAGTGGTAGGTAGATGAAAACAGAATATCTCACATGCCACATCCTCTTATTGCAATGCAATGCAGCAACCCCTTAACAAGCCTGGACATGCTATGTGTGATTAACATATGTTAGGCGACTGTATAACGTAACAATTGCTATTGATCACTCTGCAAAACAACAGAATCTCTTAGACATTAGCATGTTGTTTTTATATCAGGTCTCATTACAACCATTAACCCCTTTAACTTAATATGTACAACCCCAATTCCAAAGAATGCAATAATGTGACAATCACATCAATTTATATTTTATTCACAATAGAAAATAGAAATCATATCAAATGTTTAAACTGAGGAGACTCAGGGAAAAAGGTTCATTTTCAATTTGATGGCTACAACAGGTGTCAAATAAGTTTGGACAGGGCCAGTTTTACCACTGTTTAGCTTCTACTTTGAACAACAGTATGTATGCATCTGGAAACTGCACCAAATGAAAGGTCTGGACTGCAGGCAGGGCAGTTCAGCACCAAAATATGTGGCTTGTTTCTTTGCATTGTAGAATTTCTCCCTGATTTTTTTTTATGGCACAGGGAACTGTGTTCACAGACAAGTGATTCCTGGAGGTGTTTCTAAACCCATGCAGTGATTTCCATTAAACAATCATGCCTGTTCTTTTTTAATTTTTATAAAAAAAATTTGACCTTTGATTTTTTAAATTTTTTTTCATAAAATGTTTCTTCAGTTTAAACATATAATGTTTTCTATATATAAATATGGGATTATGAGATTTACAAATCATTGCTTTCTTTTATTGATTTTTTTACATTTTACATTGCTTTCCAACTCTTTTTGGAGTTGGGGTTGTATACACACCATCTATTCATTAGGAACACCTGCATATTAATGCAGAAAAATGCTCACTCGAAACATCAGAATGAAAAAATGTTGGCAACAGATGGGCTGGTTTGACAATTTCAGAAATTGCTGATCTTCTGGGAATTTCACACAAAGCAAGTCTCTAGAGTTTACATAGAATGGTGCAAAAACATATTGTTGTGTGTGAAAATCAGCAGTTTTTAAAATACTTGAACAAGCCCATCTGGTACAAACATCTATTCTATGGTTACATTCCCAAAGATCAAACCCTTTCGATTTTTGATGTGAACATTAACACTGATATGTAGAGACATAAATCTGAGCAAAAGCAGCAGTAAATTCTTAGCACGTCTTTCTGTTATACTGCCTTTCTACAAAGTATTATTTAAAACCTGGCTTTAAAATTCCTTCATTTTAGGTGGTGTTATACATGTTCATACAGTCACCTGAAGGTATAAGTTCAAGTAAAGTGTACCTTGTTCTCTTGTGGGGTGAAAAGTACTGTGAAAGTGGATGCCATGCCTGGGGCCACTTTGTTGGATACATCTACTGGGCTCACCACTGTGAAATACAGGGAGTCATCTTCAACCACTTTCACCAGGTGAGGCATCTGTTGGAATTAGAAGAACCCACATAAAGTCACATCATTGGATATGACCAAATGTCTACTTGTGGTAGACATATGCCATCTGAAATGTTGCTATATATATATATCATTCATTATATTAAGTATTTTCAGTTCTAGTGCTTAAGGCCTGCACAGTTTAAATTATTTCTTTGTTCTAATAAGTCAGGTTTGTTCGTTAAACCAGACTAGCTCCGTATGTAGTCCTCGATTAATGATCTGAATGTGATCAGTATCAAAATCCCATGATTAGCTATTTTTGGATTGAACTGTCTGAGAAAATTTGTATTTGTATTGAATGTATTTGCTGTCTGCTATAAATAGAATACACATTTTGATTACTTAAGTCAGCTGTTGTTTTGCTGTCCTGTGTAGTTTTAGTTTAAAAACTATTCAATTCATCAGATTTGATATTATTTAATGTAAAACTAAAGAATTTCAGCTTTAGGAAAAAAAATTGTCAGTTTTGGGACTATGCAATGTGGTTAAAAAAATCCACTGGCACTGCACATACTGTATACTATTAAACCTTATGTGCAATTAAATGTGCAAAATTGTAAATAAAGGCATAACTACAGCTACTGCAGCTTGAGGTCTAATTGACTTCATTACATACATTCATACCTATTAAGGAAAATGTCTACAGAACAATAATAGTGAAAATGCATTTGACAGCTTCCTTTTATTTCCTTTGATATCAGTGACTGATTATTTAGCATAAATGTAGGTTATTGTTTTCGGTAGAGGAACATACAGGTGCACCTTGGAGTAATTATGTTTCATATCTTTTTTTTTTTTTTTTGAATGTAAAGAAACATCCCAGTATTATATCTGTTGTTTTCTGGAGTTCTTACATTTACATTACATGCATTTAATATTTTTTGTAAGTGAGTGAAATGTTTGGGTTCATGTATTGAGTTTGAATATTCATGTACAGATCAACACACAGTGGATTATTCTAGTGCTGATATCCATTTGTGGTTATGGCCCTAAGTAGAATAATACATTCCACCTGCAAACAACTCTCCTTAGGTTTTAGAAAAAAATATGAATTTCTGGCACTTGCATGTTATGTTTTACCTATAGAACCTATTTTAAAATGATATATTAACTGTTCTTATTGCAGTGGATACACTGGGCATACAGTGTACTACACTAGGCATGTAGTGTACAGTGTATTTATATGAAGGCACATGGAGAGCTGAGCCCTTGTTAAAGTCACCTTGTCATTATTTCGCAACACCAGTTGCGCTTCATACGTCTCAGAGGCCACATAGTTCTGGAACACAATCTCAGATGGGTAAGGCTGGAAAAAAGGCTGGTCCACATCAGCAGCAGAAAACTGGAAACAAATCATACAGCCAATCAGCACTAAAATGCGAACAGCGAAAGGTAATTTTTTTCTAAGACCTCCATTTACCCACAACCTTCCCCTTAATATGAATTATTTGGCATCAATTACATATTAAGTCAGAAAAGCTGACTAAAAGGAAACAGTGGTACTTATTGGCAAGATATATGCATTCAACCTGCATAAATTTCTCCTGCATATGTTGACCAAACCTGGTCGATATCTCATGAAAAAAACATTCCATACAGCTAAAAGCTTTCTGTTTATTTTAAAGAATAAATGTATTATTACAGCCAAGTCTCACAACATAAAGACATTAGAGTTAATAATTATTACTACAGTTTTACCTTGTGGTGTGTGGTCTCACTCATATCTAAAAGCTCCAGAATGCGAGGTGGGTACATCTTGCATGTGTTAGCTGATCTTTCCTCTGTAGACTGAGACATTTCATATGCATATTCAGATGGAGATAGCTGTAATGAAAAAAAAACTCAATTAATTCATGAACAGTAAGTACATCTATTCATGCTGGCATCATTATAACAGTATCTACTGTAAGTGCATCTGGGAAAACATTAGCAATGCAGTAACAACATTCAGTAACACTTTGTAATGTTAATACATTCCATGTCTTCAATGCACACATGTACACATGCAGGGTACACAGTTGGATTACTGCAAAATGTACTTATTAGTCTGCAACACTAAAAATGCAATAATTACACAAGCAATGACCAAATTGAAATGGTTCATTTAAAAAAAACATTTAGTTATACAGTATGTGTTAAAAACTTTGGGGTCTTATTTATCAATCTTTTAGTAAATGTTTTGCACTAGATTTATAAAAGTTCAGTAAGGCCAATTTTCTTCGTACTCAGGTGCGTATGTTAATCACCCAACACATGCAAAGCAGCTCATTTACATGTAATAATGCCCACAAAACTCCACAGTGTCCAGACACCAAGTGTACAGACAGCTGGAAACACAAAATGAAAATAAAAGTACAGGCTATAAGAAATAAGTGAACACTATTTTACCTCATTAAACCAATAAATATCTTTCATATTATATTATATTTATTTTAAAATGTCAGCAGTAGATTTCCTGTCAGTTGAGGCATTTGTTTATAGTTTACATCAATGTGGAGACAGAGCGGCCCATCCTCCATTTATACAACGTTACTTTAGTTCGATTTTAATCATCTTTTTTAATGTATTATTTTTCTTAATTGATGAACTCGTCTTGGCTTGCTTCTGTATTGCTTGTGTCATTGGAGGTTACTTTCTCACCTTTCTGACCTTGTCCTCATGTTTAACCAGCTTGGGAATTCTTGGTGTTGCTCCTTTAGTCTTCGGTGGTTCTGGCAGCTTCAAAGGCAAGCTTTGCAAAGTTGAGTGGGAAGGCTGATTTTTAGAAATCGGCATCATGAAATCACTTGTTCTTTTCCTGATGAATAAAATGCAGACAGATAGGCTAATGACATAGGTAAATTACATATTCCTATAGTTATCAAGTATACTATATACTAATATACTAATACAGTATATCTATAAAATAAAATACAGTCAAACACCGATAATTCACGTTTTGGAAAATTTGCGCGTTCTCATTTGGACTCTAACTGACAGCAAGTTGCGGATTATCTTCAAATTCGCGGGAATCCACAGCGGGACCAAATATTCAGGATCGTTAGGGTAAAAACAAACATGGTTAAACTATGTTTTCACTGACACATTTCATAAAATAATTTTAATAAAAGATGTATGTGTATTACTTCACATTTTCTGTTGAGTAGGCATTAAAAAAATAAACCAATTTACTGTCGTAATGTCCAGATTAATTAAATACGGTACCATAGGGTGGGGGTGTGGGTGGGGGCGTGGGGGCGTCCAAAATTCGCGAAAAATTATGCCTAACCGTTCTTAAACGAAATGTTTTATTAGTTATTATTAAACCAATATGTGTTAAAGTGTTATAATAAAATGTTATAATATTATATAAATATTATATAATAAAAATATGTTGAAATCATATAAAATCATAATAAAATCGGCACTTACAAGTAAATCGTGATCAACTTGGGCACGTTTCTCACACACGCTGTGTGGTGGTTGCTATGACAGCAGACTAGTCCGCAGTTCTACAACACAGCATCTGATTCGCTCAGATTGAGAGCGGCCTGTGCTGATTGGACATCAGGTTTGATTCGTGACGTAGCGGAGTGTGCGGAACCATAGCAACACAGAACACAACACTGAGTGGGACTCTATTTGGGAGTAGGGAGCGAGCGTGGAGAGGTAGGGTGTGTGTGCGCGCGCGCTGTTGCCGTGGCGCATGCGCATACGCAATTTGCTGATTAAATTCTCAAAACATTTCACAATATTGTCCCGTTTAAATCGTTTTTTTTTTTTTTTTTTTTTTTTTTTTTTTTTAAGAATCTGATCCAACATACTGTATTCACCAAGAGGAGCAATACCAATTTTCTCAATGTTTTTGTGTAAAGGATCCCTTTAATTACTAAAGGAAAATCTGCATAGACTTCTTTATAGACCTTTCTTTAAGTATTTATTACAGTTTTCTCACTTCCAGTTCAGGCTTTTACTGTCATTCCTACAAAATACACAGCCAAAACAAAACAACGTTCCCCAGGACTAAGGTGCTTCATAAGAAAACATAAATTAACAAGAAATAGCACAAAACCTATAACTAGACAAAACTATGTCGGACAAACACTACATTAAGAGCATGTTTGCAACATTTAGTGCAAAAATAACATGAGACAATAAGATGGTAGACACAGTGACACTGCATCTCTGACTGGTACAGAGATTTGTGATAGTGCAAATTAATTGTTTACATAATAATAAATACTCTACATATAAACACTGAATATTTAGCAACAAATGTGTACAATAATGAATTTGTGCACAATAATACATTTAGTCACTGACACATTTTATGACAGTTGTGACAGGCCTTTTTACTTGCTTAGATATAAAGTAGGCAATTTTACTTTACTGTATGTGTCCAGGCAAGAATTTTTATAATAATAAATATGACTTTAAAAATAATCATTGGTCCAGAGCAGGGGTGCCCAATATATCGATCACGATCTACCGGTCAATCGCAAAGGTAGTGTGGGTAGATCGCATGACATTAAAAAATATATATTTATTTATGCATTTTTATAGTAGGTAGATCATTTTGACTTGATCATCTTATAAGTAGCTCACACGCTGAAAAGTGTGTGCATCCCTGGTCTAGAGCATTGCACCAACATTGTGGACAACCACTCTCACCCTTTATATACAGTAAACCTTACACTACTTTTCAGGATGAACAGGAACATCTGTGTCACCACCAGCAAACGTTGCAACTGTTTCTTCCTTTATGTAGTTAGATTACTAGTAGAACACTCTACTAGCTCTCCAACACTAACTTATGACAGTCAAACCCATAGCCTAGTAGCACTCAATACCTCTGTTTACAAAGCTGCATCAGACACTTTATGGAACATTTTACTTATTGCTGCTGCACTACCAAAAGTTTACAGTTTACAAACAACTTTGCCTGTCAATTTACTGAGTATTGTCCTGTCAGTTGCTAATCTACTCAAGACTGTCATGTGTTTCAATGAGTTAGGTTTAGGGCTCCAATTCCAAAAAAGTTACAATTTTGTCTAAAATGTAAATTAAAAACAGAATGCAATGATTTGCAAATCTCATAAACCTATATTTAATTCAGAATAGAACATAGAAAACATGTCAAATTTAGGGGAATCTACTGTTCTAAAGGAAAATAAAGTAATTAAGTAATTTTTAATATGATGGCCTCAGCACATCTTAGAAAAGTTGGGTAGAGGCAACATTAAGACTGGGAAATAAGGTCTTACTCAAAAAGAAAGCCATAAAAAAAAACATTTTGTTCACTGGCCACATTAGTATACAGTATGTTAAAAAAGAACATACTGTTATTAATACTAATAGTGCCACCCTTTGCTTTCAGAACAGACTCAGTCCTTCGTGTCATATATTCCACATGGTGTTGGAAACATTCCTTTGAGATTTTGGTCCATGTTGACATGATTGCATCACATAATTGCTGCAGCTTTGTCAGCTTCACATTTATGCTGTGAATTTGCTGTTCTGGCACTTCCCAAAAGTGCTCTATTGGATCCAGGTCTGGTGATCAGCGAGGTCACCGATGTACACTGAACTCACCGTCATGCTCATGGAACCATTTTGTTAAAAAATTTTTTGCTTCAGACATTAAAGTAAACAACAGTAAACTATCTAATTGTTAAATGTCATTGGGAATGTATTTAAAAATAATTTGTATATGACCTATTTTTTTTTTACAGGCAATTTAACAATAGAGAGGCTGCAAGCTATTTTCATGAAATGACAAGCTTTTTGGTATTAGTTTAAACTCAGGGCAAATAACTGTGTAATCATTTGTTTATTACTTAATCAAGAATATCAGGTTACTGTCACTGCAGCTCTCCGCATGTTCTTAATGTGATCTTGTCAATTTTCTCCAGATTTCCTTTAGGAGGTAAGTGTAATGGCTGTGCTACATTGCCCTTAAGTGAAAGAGGGAGTGTGCATGCATGGTGTTCTGAGCTGGGCTAGTGTCCCACCTGGGGTGAATTCTCAAATCTCATGCTTCATGCACATTGAGCTATCTAGATCCATCATGGGTCTGACCAATGTAAAGTGGTTTCAGAGGAGGAAAATTAGGCAATATGGTACACCCTTTCTACCTGTTATATATTAACAACCTTTTCAAGGGATATTCAGCGACGTAAAAGCAATGAGGTTCCTTTATGCAGAGGAAGTCGATTACCAAACCTCTTCTCATGCAACCCATACCAGTGTATTAGATAGTACGCTTGGCATTATTATTAACACCAAGGGAACTCCGAATGAACTCTTACTGCTTTTTCCCAGTTCTCACTCCGGTCTGCCTCAGGGTCAGTGAGCGGCTCAGTCTCTTAGATAACCGGATTATCCCTGACCCACTTTTTAAAGAACCCGCCGAGCTCAGTGACTCCACCTCCAGCACGCCATTGCCTCGACAGTATCGCGTTTGTTACCCGTCTCTTGGTCTCAATTATTCTAACCGTAAACCAAATTGTAACGTAATTCCCGTATTTAAGCCTTTCGGTGTTTCCACATCCCGACTCCGGACATGTCCGCATCCAACCCGTGCAGGTAAGATGATTTGGGAAATCGAGCCGATTTCGATAATTACCCGTCATAATTCACATTCTGATGATAAGAGAAAGGTCACAAGAATGCGGATAAAACATAGCCTAGATTGCATTGATGATGAAGATAGCAAACGATTCAGAAATCAATAACCTCTGATGAAGATAATTTTTTCAGTGCCATTTCCGCTTTAATCAATAACTCCTATAATCATGAAATAAATGTAAGCTGACGTTTGAAATGTCCAGGTCCTGCACCTACACCGTAAATAAAATAATAATAATAATATTTTTGTATGTCCGTTTCATGGTATATTAATGCCAAATGTATTATAATCACATACAACTCTATGAGTTACTGTATTCTACAATGGTTGTCTATATTGCATTATATGACAGAGGTCAATGCTGCTCTATCCAGTGTGTCAGTGTGGCTCTTAAAGGGGCAGCCTATGCACCGAGTGAACAATGACGGATTCAGTGCACGGTTGCTCGCATACAACAACTTTTGAAAGCTGCCAACGAGGCGCCCTATTGTGCGTTCTCTGTGAGTTTTCCAGAGCCCCATAGTAACATGGCCAGAAGCATTGAGCCTTATGCAAAAGAGCTAATCCCACAAAGCGCGCGCACGCGCTCGCGTGTGTGTGTGTGTGTGTGTGTGTGTGTGGTTTTCTGTCTGTGTACTGCAGCACCACGGACAGCGTCCCTTCCCCCAGTACGCGTCGTTCACGTCATGAGTCAGTCACAGACAGCACTTGCTAAAACCTGGCCGAGGTTAAAGTTGTACCTGCAGTCCTCTCGGTTCTAGTTATATTTAAATTTGCCGTATAAAACTGCAAATAAACATTTATGATCGCTGACATTTTATGCTTAGTAAATGAAACGCCGTTTTTAAGAACGAAACAAAAAGTAGAGCAACTTTTTTACAACAAACATTACACTCATACTAGTCAAACGATTAGCTTATTATTGAGAACTTTTTTATGTTACCAAATACACATTTCAATGTATTACCACAAGTAAAATTATTATAAATATGTTTATGATTGTTATTTTAATTCACAATAGTAAAATAGAGCATTTGGTCAACCTTAATGTAGTAAAAGAAAAAACAGGAATTGTGTGTGTGTGTGTGTGTGTGTGTGTGTGTGTGTGTGTGTGTGTGTGTGTGTGTGTGTGTGTTTCTTATACTTTTAACACATTTATAGCGTTCTGTTAGCTGTGATCACTTATAAACAGAATAACTTCAATCTGTGACTTGGTAAGAACAGCACTTAACAGCATGGTTATTGTTTAAGGGAGACTTCATCGTGAGGCATGAATACATGACTTATCTAGTGTTCCAAGCAGCTTTCTCAAATAAAACTGTTTGAACAAGGTTAAATATTTGTACATGTGAAAAACATATATAAATTATGTTCATCCATGAACCCTGTGGTTTTCAGTGTTATATCTCAAACTATTCTTCATATCTGTGAAACTGCCAAGGTAACTTGATAAGGGTTACTAAAGATGGCAGTTCATTTCATTGTAGAGTTCATGTTGGTGTATCTAAATGAAAGAAGTAAAGGTAATCCAAAGCAGACAGCTACTGTTACTGACAGCTATGTTTTGTGCTTTTTATAAACCAGTCAGTCAGCTACAGATAAAATGTTCACTTACCTCAGTAGTCACTTCAGTCTTATAGGGTGTGTGTTCTGATTGTAATCACCACAGCAATTACTGCAATTTAGACCAAGGCCTAAACAGTGAAAACTTTTTACAGCTTAAGATGAATAACAGAAACAATGCTTTTCTCTGGCTTTAGGTACAAATATGAGCAGTGCGAAGAGACGGTAGACTGGTTGTTGGCTCACACAAACATCCGGCCAAAAGTGGCCATTATCTGTGGATCAGGTCTTGGTGGTCTGTCAGACTTGCTGAACAACAGGAGTGTTTTTCCTTATGAAGATATCCCGCATTTCCCCCGCAGTACAGGTAGCTATACTTCATGAGCTCATGATTCCTAGTAACTAATGTGATTAAAATAAAAACATTTATTTGACTGAAAGACAAATGTTGCACCAATTTACCAGAAACACTGAGATATTTGTAAAAAAGTAAAAAAAAGAACCATGACTTAATAAACATATACACTCAAATAAGCATGGGCAAATGTTTATACTTATAAGTACCACAACACTGGCAACATGTCAGGCTGTCAAACTATTAGTGCTACATTCTTGCCAATTAAAAAATCTATCTTAAAATCAAACAGAAATTATCATCCAAATACAGGAAAGATATATCACTAAAGTTGCTCTAACTGCAGCATTAACAAATCAGAGTTGTGACAAGTCAAGAACAACTATAATTATGCTTTCACATTATTGTCTGTCTTTATTAACTATTCAGATTTGCAAAGAAAAATAATCTCCCTCTCTCTTCCCCTCTCTCTTTTTCTCTCTGTTTCTCTCTGTTTCTCTCTCTCTCTCTCTCTCTCTCTCTCTCTCTCTCTCTCTCTCTCTCTCTCTCTCTCTTTCTTATTCACTCACAGTAGCAGGACATGCAGGTCAGCTGGTGTTTGGGGAGCTGAAAGGAAAGCAATGTGTTTGCATGCAAGGCCGCTTTCACTTCTATGAGGGCTATGACACTGCAATGGTGAGAATCATCTTCAGTTATAGAAAGAGAGTTTGATTTAAAAAAGAGCATGCTCTATTAGCAAATATTCCATCTCTTTACCTGTTTAAAAAAAGTGCCAAAACAGAAACAGAGAACTTGACACATATTATTATAAAATAGAAATGTAATGAAACAAGAATATCTATAAAGAAATACATAAAGCAAGCATACATCACACCTACAAATGTACATTAATTGCCCACTTTAATTCAATCATCTGCATACCTACTAATTTTTGCAGTTATTTCAGCCACTGATGATCCCCTGAACAACTTGCTAAAAAGAGATATGAGAGAGGAATGATCAGACTGGTTTGAGGTTGATCTGAGATTGCCTATACAATGATAATGGCTAATCTGTGTAGTACAATGTAATTTCCTTAAATACCCTTGATACTGGCACCTGGGTGCCTTCTTATTTAGTGTGTGTGTCCTGCATCACTGAATCAATATTCTTGTTAAGCCAAAAAATATGAATAGGACAGTGCTGGACTCGTTGACCTTCTATCTATTACTTGGTCAAAGAATAAATCCTGAGGGCAATCCCCATGGAGAAACAGTACACCCCTTCCCAAGTGTATAGGCTTTGGCACCACCATATTCAACACAGAAAATTTCACATATAATTATACTACAACAGGATCTATCTACTAGCATACATTCTAAAAAACCCATGACCTTTTGGACAAAATCATTGAATGGGTATGATGACTGAATTTGGAAGGACTGACCACTGTCTCTGATGCATCCCTTTGTTTGTGAATTTGAACATTGACAATATGATGACTCATACTCATGGATACGGTGGAGGAATGGTCAAGAGTATGGAAGGTTTGGGATTCAGGTAAGATTGGACCCAATTTGATGAACCCACCAGGAATCATGTGACAAACTGCTCCATCACCATGGTGTCATCAATACCTTTGATGCTATGCTTGTGGATGATTGCTGTCCTCAAATCACAGCACTACAGCTAATTTCCTACCGAGAACCACGCGGTTATAAGATAAATTGATTTTTTTGCCCACCAAGACTTGTCCACACTACTTTAAAACGCAAAAAGAGCTCGTTGATTCCAGTTTATTTTCAGCCATCACCTTCGTGAGTATGATGCTGTGGCATGGTGGGCTAGGCTGCGTCTGAGTGCACAATGGTAATATTCTAATCAGTATGTACAGACTTATTGTACAGACACTAATATATGAGCTTAAGATTGACGGTAATCTTTAAGATAACACCTTTTGCAAACATAAACTATAGCTCTAAATAAAAACAGTAAACTTTCAACCATTGACTATTTAAATTTAGAAGCATTAGATACAGGCACCTCACTTAAGATGTTGGGGTTTACGTTGGGAGTGACGAGGATGGACAGGATTAAAAATTAGTTTATTAGAGGGACAGCTCATGTAGGATGTTTTGGAGACAAGTTGAGGGAGGCGAGATTGAGATGGTTTGGACATGTGCAGAGGAGGGACATGGGGTATATTGGTAGCAGAATGCTGAGAATGGAGCCACCGGTAAGGAGGAAGAGACAAAGGCCAAGGAGGAGGTTTATGTATGGGGTGAGGGAGGACATGCAGGTAGTTGGGGTGAAAGAGGCAGATATAGAGGACATGGGTGTATGCAGACGAATTATCCACTGTGGTGACCCCTAATGGGAGGAGAAGAAGAAGAAGAAGTTACAGGCACCTCACAATTAAGTAATGTTGCTCTTTTGAGACTTGGCACCTTAATTCATTTTCCAGTACTATGAGCTGGAGCATTAGTCTACAAAGCCGGTTCTAAAAAGGTTGGGACACTAAAAAAATTGTGAGTATTTTATTCACAACAGAATATGGATAACATATCAAATGTTGAAAGTGAGACATTTTAAAATGTCATGACAAATATTGGCTAATTTTGGATTTCATGAGAGCTACACATTCCATAAAAGTTGGGACAGGTAGCAATAAGAGGCCAGAAAAGTTTAATGTACATATAGGAAACAGCTGGAGGACTGTTTGCAACATATTAGGACAATTGGCCACATGATTGGGTATAAAAAGAGCCTCTCAGAGTGGCAGTGTCTCTCATCTACAGTGCATATCATCCAAAGATTTAAAGAATCTGGAACAATCTCTGTGCGTAAAGGTCAAGGCCGGAAAACCATACTGGATGCCTGTGATCTTCAGGCCCTTAGACGGCACTGCAGCACATACAGTACACACAATCCACCGTGCCATTCAGCGTTGCCAGCTAAAACTCTGTAGGTCAAAAAAGAAGCCATATCTAAACATGATCCAGAAGCGCAAGCTTTTTTTAGAGGCTCATTTAAAATGGACTGTGGCAAAGTGGAAAAATGTTCTGTGGTCAGACGAATAAAAATTTGAAGAAAACTGGGATGCCATGCCATCCCGACTAAAGAGGATAAGGACAACCCAAGTTGTTATTAGTGCTCAGTTCAGAAGTCTGCATCTCTGATGGTATGGGGTTGCATGAGTGCGTGTGGCATGGGCAGCTTACACACCTGGAAAGGCACCATCAATGCTGAAAGGTATATCCAACATATAGAACAACATATGCTCTCCTCCAGATGTCGTCTCTTTCAGGGAACACCTTGCATTTTCCAACATGACAATGCCAGACCACATACTGCATCAATTAGAACATCATGGCTGCGTAGAAAAAGGATCCGGGTCCTGAAATGGCCAGCCTGCAGTCCAGATCTTTTACCCATAGAAAACATTTTGCGCATCATCAAGAGGAAGATGTGACAAAGAAGACCTAAGACAGTTGAACAACTAGAAGCCTGTATTAGACAAGAATTTGACAAGATTCCTATTCCTAAACTTGAGCAACTTGTCTCTTCAGTCCCCAGACGTTTGCAGACTGTTATAAAAAGAAGAGGGGATGCCACACTGTGGTAAACATGGCCTTGTCCCAACTTTTTTGAGATGTGTTGATGCCATGAAATTAAAAAATCAAATAATTTTTCCCTTAAAATTATACATTTTCTTAGCTTGAACATTTGATTTGTAATCAATGTTGTATTCTAAATAAAATATTGAAATTTGAAACGTCCACATAATTGCATTCTGTTTTTATTCACAATTTGTTCAGTGTCCCAACTTTTTTGGAATCGGGGTTGTATATTTAAACCTAAATTAATTGCAATTTAGTTAAAAAGAATGGCAAGGAAACAAAGAGATCAAGGGTTTACTCTTCATTTTTGACTCCCTCTGAGCTACAGTTCCGTGACCTTAATAGGATATGCTGGTTTATGACTTATTCTATAATGGAATAGAAGGTTCTCCCACTTAGAAATCATGGAGGGGTCTGAAATTGTAGGTGCATGTCCACTGTGAGAGACATAATCTAAAAAAAAAAATCCAGAAATCACAATGTATGATTTTTTAACTATTTAATTGTATGAGACAGCTGCAAATAAGTATTTGAACACCTGAGAAAGTCAAGGTTAATATTTGGTACAGTAGCCTTTGTTTGCAATTACAGAGGTCAAACGTTTCCTGTAGTTTTTCACCAGGTTTGCACACACTGCAGGAGGGATTTTGGCCCACTCCTCCACACAGATCTTCTCTAGATCAGTCAGGTTTCTGGCCTGTCGTTAAAAAACACGGAGCTTGAGCTCCCTCCAAAGATTCTCTATTGGGTTTAGGTCTGGAGACTGGCTAGGCCACGCCAGAACCTTGAAATGCTTCTTACAGAGCCACTCCTTGGTTATCCTGGCTGTGTGCTTCAGGTCATTGTCATGTAGGAAGGCCCAGCCTCGACCCATCTTCAATGCTCTAACTGAGGGAAGGAGGTTGTTCCCCAAAATCTCGCAATACATGGCCCCGGTCATCCTCTTCTTAATACAGTGCAGTCGCCCTGTCCCATGTGCAAAAAAACACCCCCAAAGCATGATGCTACCACCCACATGCTTCACAGTAGGGATTGTGTTCTTGGGATGGTACTCATCATTCTTCTTCCTCCAAACACGTTTAGTGGAATTATGACCCAAAAGTTCTATTTTGGTCTCATCTGACCACATGACTTTCTCCCATGACTCCTCTGGTTCATCCAAATGGTCATTGGCAAACTTAAGACGTGCCTGGACATGTGCTGGTTTAAGCAGGGGAACCTTCTGTGCCATGCATGATTTCAAACCATGACGTATTTGTGTATTACCAACAGTAACCTTGGAAACGGTGGTCCCAGCTCTTTTCAGGTCATTGAACAGCTCTTCCTGTGTAGTTCTGGGCTGATTTCTCACCCTCTTCAGGATCATTGAGACCCCACGAGGTGAGATCTTGCATGGAGCCCCAGTCCGAGGGAGATTGACAGTCATGTTTAGCTTCTTCCATTTTCTAATGATTGCTCCAACAGTGGACCTTTTTTTTACCAAGCTGCTTGGCAATTTCCACGAAGCCCTTTCCAGCCTTGTGGAGGTGTACAATTTTGTCTAACAGCCTAACAGGTCTATGAGGGTCTGAATTCTAGCTAATAGACAGGTGTTCAAATACTAATTTGCAGCTGTATCATACAAATAAATAGTTTAAAAATCATATAGTGTGATTTCTGGAATTTTGTGTACATGCACCTACGATGACAATTTCCGACCCCTCCATGATTTATAAGTGGGAGAACTTGCAAAATAGCAGAGTGTTCAAATACTTATTTTCCTCACTGTATGTGTCAGGGTTATGCTAAAATAACTGAACTTCCTTACACCACAGCCACTACACCAAGTCACATGTTTGTTTCTGAATCATATTATTTATTAGCTCTCTATGTTTCATATTTTTTCGTCTTTCTTTTCTTTTATAGTTTTTTTGTGTTTGTTTTATTGTGTTTGCTTCTGTAACAAAGTGTGTGCAGTGATCATGTGACATGCAATGGCTTGTAGGTACTGCAGTCCAGAGCCATATGTATTAGCACTAACAGGACATGTTTTCTGTCCACACAGGTCACATACCCAGTACGTGTCTTTTTCCTTCTTGGAGTTAAGACCTTGATTGTAACAAATGCTGCAGGAGGGTTGAACTCCAATTTTAAGGTGGGAGACATAATGATGATCAAGGACCACATCAATTTTCCTGGCTTTGCAGGTCAGAATCCTCTGTGTGGCCCCAATGATGAGAGGTGAGTTAATGGTTTATATCTGTAATAAGTTTTGAGTAATAATAATAATAATTATATAATTTGATGCAAAAGATATAAAAGAAGGCTGGCTTTTGTACAATCCTAGTCTATGTTTGCTTATTAACCAACAGTGTAAAACTTCATATTAATAATGTTTCATAATTAGAAATAATTGATGAATCAGACATACACTGTGTTGAGAAACCTATTTTTCTTATGTCATATTGCATAATATCCCAAGAGAGCGAATAGCACATAGTTCTGTCTCATCAATGATGATCTGAATTCTTTAACTTTAATGGCATAAGCCATTTAAAACCCGTTTTCAACCTCATTATATGGGTGCTTCAACAGCAGTGGGGAAAATTGCCCATTCTGTTCAATGAACTAAAATAAATCATGCAGGACATTCTTAATGTTTTGAATCAATGAGTTCTGCTATTGCTCTGCAAATATTCAATTTTGCTCTTATGTCCTAAAAGCACAGTATTCTAATGGCTCTGCACGTGGCTGGATAACTATCTTTGATTCAGTTGGCAGATTCTTTTTTTAAATACAACTTAAAATCAAGGCAAACTACAATCTCAACTTATCTCAACATAGCTCCATCCCCCTCCTTTTGCCTAAAATTTGTTTTCATTTGTCATATATATGTTGCAGGTTTGGTAAACGCTTTCCCTGTATGTCAGATGCATATGATAAAGACTTGGTCCAGCTGGCCAGGCAGATAGCTGAGGAACAGGACTGTGCAAAATTCCTCCAACAGGGAGTATACTGTATGTTGGCTGGACCCACTTATGAGACCATAGCTGAGTGTAAAATGCTTCAGTTACTTGGGGCTGATGCTGTAGGTGAGTAAAAAACCCACATGATCACTACTCAAACATGGTATGAGCTAACATGTTTTCTATGATGTGTAGACTTCAAACTATTACAACAATTATAATTTTTAAAGTGATTTCTTTGAAATGCTGTAAATGTATTCATTATACACAGTTATTTAGAAAAAGTTAACAAACTACTACTTTAAGTTCAAGAGTACGATGAAAGTCTGTACCAATTTCAAATCAAATTATTTTATAAATTTGAATTTTAAAACTAGCAAATGATCTCTGTGTACTGTGTGTTTAATAGAATTAACAATTAAAAAATAATATTGTTATATGTATAAATCAGTGCACTGCATGCATTTGCCAATATAATTAAAATGCCAACAAACCTGGAGTAACATTATCTTCTGTAAACCCAGGGTGAGATGTGGCCTTTGTTCTTGTTTAACTCTTTTGCAGGAATGAGCACAGTACCTGAGGTGTTGGTGGCACGTCACTGTGGCTTGCGTGTCTTTGGCCTCTCCCTCATAACCAACAAGGTGGTGTCTGACTATAGCAGTGAGGAGTGCACCAACCATGAGGAGGTTCTTGAGACTACACGCATTCGTACTCAAGATGTTCAGCGCTTGGTCAGTCATCTTGTGGAAAAGATTTAAAGTCATTCTTTCCAGTGACCAGGCAACTCAACCTTCCTAGCCCTAAAGATGATTTAACCAAAGGAATATCTAAACGTCGAAAATGCTATAGTGAAATTAATGTACTTATAATGAATTTTGAAATTATATTAGTAGTAGTAAAGAGTCATTTATAATAGCGTTTTACTTAGACAAATGCACTAGCAATGTGACACTTTATGACTAAATCCAGCAATAGGGTGTAACGGTACACAAAATTCAGAGTTTGGTACGTACATCAGTTTTTAAATCACGGTTCGGTTCGGAAAAATTGCAAAATATTAAATTGCTTGTCATTTATTTATTTTGAATCTTGAATCCATAGCGTTAGCTACTTCTTGTTTAGTGGCTAACGCTAGAGCCATTGATTATTTATTGTTTTCATGCATGCACAAAATAAATCTGGTTTCTGGTACAGAGTGAGTAGCCACAGTGACACTGTAGAGACAACTCTAGTTTCTGTTTTAAACCCCTGGCATTGTTGTGTATGTTTTCAAGTTTGAAATTATTTAAAAAAAAATGCGCAAAGTGCGTGGTGAAAACTAAACAAACTAGGGGCCCGGCATTTTATAAATTCCTGAGAAAACTCTGATTTTAACTATCTTTCGCGAGTAAACGATTAAAAAAATTCTAAATGAATACATGTACCGTTTCAACCCCACCTAGCAACATTAAACATTTTGTAGACTGCTATATTGAACAAAAAAATCTATTTACACATAACTCATAATACTGTACTTGATTGACACTTTTTTTTATTGATTCTTCACAATGAAACATGTATTCGCTTAAATTACAGCCTGCAGTCTAAACCTAGAGAGTAATATCATAAGCTTGATACTCTGGAGACAAGAGACTGTGGGTGTTTATTTAACAGTGGTAGAATTGTGTATGTAACAGTGTGCCTATTTGCATGTACAATCCCAAATCCAGAAAATTATAAAATTAAAATTGCAAGTTAAAACAGAATGCAATGATTTGCAGTGCCAATCTCATAAACTCATTTCATTCACAGTCAAACATGGAAACCATATAACGTTTAAATTGATATAATGTACCATTTTAAGGAAACAATAAAGAAACTTTCAATTTGATGACTGCAACACATCAAAATAAAATAAAAGAAATGGGACAGGGGCAACAAAAGGCTGAAAAAGTTAGTGTTACTAAAAATAACAGCTTGAAGACTATTTTGCAACAGTTTAGGTTAATTGGTAACAGGTATCTCAGAAGTAAAGCTAAGCAAAGCTTCACCAATCTGTAAAAAACTTTGTCTAATAATTGTGAAATAACTTCAGAATAATGCTTCTCAAAATAAATTGTGAAGATATTAAATATCTCATTATCTATTATAAATAATATCGTGACAAGATTTAGAAAGTCTGGAGAAATATTTACAAGGGACAAAGGTAAAAATCACTGTTGGAGGCCCATGACCTTTGGGCCCTCAGGCGACACTGTATTAAAAACAAGTATGATTCTGTAATGAACATCAATTCATAGACTGAGAACACTTCCAGAAATCATTGTCTATGAAGACTGTGTCATCCACTGCAGGTTAAAATGTATTATGCAAAAAGTAAACCATATGTGAACATGACCAAGAAACAGAGGAGAGGGTGCAACCAGATTATCATCAGCACTCAGTTCAAAAACCTGCATCTTTGGTGGTATAGGGTGCATTAGTTGCTTTTTTCCTCAAAATAATATATATTTTTTTATTTTAAACATTTGGTACATTTTCTATTCTGAAGTAAATTTGGCTATATGAGATCTGCAAATCATTGCATACATTTATTTGTATGTATTATGTATGTATGTATTTTCTTTTTTTGGAATTGGGGTTGTATTTATGTATTGAATGTTTCTTATTCTGCACAATTTGATAATATGCTCAACTTATCAGGAAAATCATGTCAGCCTTAAATAGATATTTATAAATATGCCATTAGAACTGCAGTAAGCTGATTGATACTGTGTTTATTTGGAACCCATAGCCCATGTAGTAAACTTAAATGACTTACCTCATAATTCTAAAGCCTTAGTGCAAATATGGCTGTACTTGATTTTATTTTAGTATTCACAATGCATTGCTACATTTACATTTTATCCAACAAACACTGATTTGTGAGTATCCAATTACTCCTTCAGGAGACGAATGCTTGTGAAAAAAGTATTGAAAACAAAAGTGTTGATCATTAATATTTTACAAAGTGCAACCAAGAAAAGATGAAAATTATTCTTCTCAGATTAGTGAAATTTAAAACAGCCATCATTTGAATTATTTTATAGCCATACATGCTTCTCTTAATTAAAAGAAGTGTTGTAGAACAAATGAGTGCACATATAAATTCACACCAATCAGCAAAATAATGCTAGTAAATAACTGTGATGTATCACAACCACACTATGTAACATAAGGTGTCACATAATAATCTTGTGATCACTTCTTACTCTTTTTGTCTTTGGGAGTTTCAATACAATACAAAGTTTTGAATTAATTTAATTATAGTAAATTCAAGCATACAGAGATCAGACATTTAAAAAACAAAAAAACATTACAAAGCCTTTTATTTACTTTCTTTTGAGTGTCACATGTGCTTCCTCTAAGATATGGTACTAATTTATTTTTTGACACTAAATGATCTGCTTTAATCTGTTTGAAAGGAGTACCGCATTTTTCGGACTATAAGCGGCTAATTTATGGATTTTCCTGGGTTTTTTCCCGGGTTTCACAAACTACAAGCCAAACAACTAAATGACAACAGACCAATGAAATTTACGAATGGAAACTAAAAAATGCAC
The DNA here is from genome assembly GCA_024362625.1 of Silurus asotus. Classification (NCBI taxonomy): domain Eukaryota; kingdom Metazoa; phylum Chordata; class Actinopteri; order Siluriformes; family Siluridae; genus Silurus; species Silurus asotus. Next base: position 136,382 of record MU551638.1, on the reverse strand, counting down.
TTCACCTGTGTTCTGAGCTGCATGGCATCGGGAGAAAAACCTTAATTTTTTGCTCACGTAACAAAGCAAAAAAATCAACCGAGTGACCGCTCGTACCTCGGAAAACTCATACATTAATGCACTTGTTAGTAAAGGTACCACTGTAGTTGTGAACGGAAGGAGGAAGACAGTGAACAATGACTTTCTTGATCGGCTACTGTTTAGATACAAGCCGTTGTAACACGTTGAGTCTGGGTGAAGGGAGAGCTCACTAACTCAGTTGCAACAGAAATCATATAAGCACAGACAGGTTTCCAAAACTCCTTCTTTTTTATTATTCCTGGCAACAGCGTTATGGGTTAGTCAAAGAAACTTAGAAATGAGCATCAGAAAATAAAAAGGACATAATCCTCGGTCTCCACACATGCAATTCCCAAAATACCACTATGCTCCTAATGGAATCACAACATATTGCATTTAGTGTCTTTCATTAAAGCCCGTGTGAAGTTCATTAGTTTCGGTGTTCATTAGTGTTTCAGTGACGCGTCTTATAGACGGGTGCGGCTTATTTATGGTAAAAATAAAAATCTTTGTCAAATTGAGCTTATAAATGGGTGCGCTTTATAGTCCGGAAATTACGGTATTTGTTTCTAAACTTTGAACTGTCAAAATGAATCAGAAATGCTAAACACAGAAAGGTGCTATATTTACTTTATTTGTTTTTATTAAAATGCATATATGCATATTAAACATTTGAAAATCAGTGTAAACATAACCTCTCAATAAAAATATGAAAAATGTAAATATTTGTATTTTTCTTTTACTTATACAAACATGATACATTTATATTGTTTTAACAAAATGATGATTTTTTTTATTATTATTGTTATCATTAATATTAATATTAGTAGTGGTGGTAGTAGTAGTAGTAGTTGCCATTATGTGTATACTATGGTTCAGAGTAATACCATTTAGTCTTACTGTATAACCAACACAACTAGAACACATGCACACATACACAGTGAAGTAATTTTTTTTATATTCCATGAAACCAATTGGAATAATTAATTTTGTAGCAGAAAAATATTTACCTAGACAAACATACATATACAAGTAATTACAGATGAGAACAAAATAATACAAAACATAAATGCATCTGTGGACATTTGAAGGGAAAAGAAGTGTAATTTTTCATAAATGATGTTATTTGTATAAGTGTCATATAGCAAAAAACATGTTTGGATTTATTAATATTTATTAGCATGTAGGTTTTAAATAGCATGTTTTAAAGCAGATTAATTCTGGTATTATTAATCTTTGCAAAATATTTTGGACTTTTTTTCATTTGTCTAAAATTCTTTATTTATCTATTTTGTAATTTATGAAATGTTTTAAAAACATAAAGTGAGCCTTTAAAAAAAAATTTATAGATGACCATATCAAACTTCATATATGATTTTTTATGGTTTAAACAGTAAATATGTCAATTGTAATCAATGGGCTGAGGCACAATGAAGAAGACTTATAAATGAGTACTATGTAGCAAAATGTCATAAGGAACACCAACAGCTTTATTATTTTTAACAAACATTGCCCAGCCACACATAATTCACTCATGAGGAGTAAACCACTTCACTTTCTTTAGGCTGATTTTTCACCATTATGTGCAATAAACAGCTCTCTGTGATTGTACCATTGGCATACACAGGTTTAAAGTTTAAAGTTGAATTTTAAAATAAAAAAAATCTAAATAGTAATAAATAGTAAGAGAAGGTGATATTCAATTATATTAATTTAACCTTTTAACATTGAAACATGTATGTGAGTAAAGTAACAAAAGTGCACATAGTTTGCTATTATCACTATTAGTGAATACCTTCATAGAGAGTGAATTGGCCTATAACACAGTAATCCTTTGGGATGTTTGATTGCTCTTTATGTCATTCGTACAACCATCCCTGAGGACTATCAATTTGTTAAGTATGTCTATGAATGATGCTTTCACTCAAGGAGGTCATTGAAAGTATATTACATTTGACCAGGCAGTATCCTTGCTTGCTCTCGGAAGAATTTGTATTGGTAATGCTATTACTGGTGAAAGCATAATGAGACATGGTAGACAGATTTATGCTTTTCATTTGATGTTACAGTAAGTTTGGTACAATTGTTATTGTCAAGGTGTATATTCCACAGTAGTCTCAGCAATATTGTTTCATGATCATGATCACAATCATGATTATTGTTCTCCTCTGCCAACTTCAGCACTACAAAACATTAACTGGTGTGGTAGAAAAATCTTTGCTGTGTTGCTGTGGTTTCAAGTGATCAAATCAATCAATCCAAAGCTCTTAGGGTTTTGATGCCAAAGAATGACTTACTTGAAAGAAGTAATGCTGAGATAGACCATTGAAAGATTCTAAAACACACTCTTAGCAAAACAATTTTTATATACATTTTGAGCATCACTCGTTTTTTTTTTTTTTACTTTGTCGCAAATGACCAACAGTTTTCAATCTCATTATCTCCTTATCTTCTATTTCAGTTGTTTGTTATACAAAGACATACCATTCTCATTTCTAACTAACGAACATCTTTTATCTCAAATTCATACATAATGGTTATTTACTTAATAATAAAAATTTATATATTAAATCATGTTTAAAATAGTTAACTTAATCATATTTCTGAATTATTCATACACGATGTTCCTATAATGCACATTGGATTAAATTATTTGAGCAGATAAAAAGCAGACTCAGGACACACTATGGGTATCTGATCCTCTCAGCTGATGAGGCACTTCTGTTATTTATGCTTTATGAAGGTTGGACTTTCAGTCCACTAAAGTCCAATAATCTTTTGTTTTGCATGATATCTTTTTATCAAAGTGTTATGACAGATATCTGCTATCAATTCAGCTGTGTCTTTACAATGTGTTCTCTGAAACAGTGCTACTCTAGTTTTTCATTCAGTCAGCTTCTATTATCAAATCAATTGACAGTCAGGAAGAACGGTTGTGCAATGGGCAGTTATCTGATATCATCTACAGGACAAAAATGCCAGTCAGTGTGTTCTGAAAGTGACAGTAAGTTAATATGATGCGTGAGGGACACTGAGTTAATAGCCCATCTGGCAGCCCCATTGCATGCCTCTTGGCTGGGCACCACTAAGGTGACGGGTGAGATGAAGAGTGTAGAAAGTCAATGTTCAGCAGTCATGTCAAAGTTTATTTCCTTGGCTGCTTTTGTGACTGTGAAATCAATCACTCTGAGAAGTTTATTGAGGAGGCAAGGATAAATGGATTATCATTTTAAAATGAGATGCATTACCATGGGTAATGAAAGTAAGACATCGACCCCTGCAGTGGATCCACACTTCAGGTTTTTTCTATTCATGCCTTTGCCTCTAGATAGTGGGGATATTGTCTGTCAATCTGCTCATCTATCCATCTGGCATGTTGGCTGAAAAGTTGTTCTAAAGGGTTGGTCTAAAGTTATACATAATTTCTCCTGAATCCCATCTTTCTCTACAATAATAATATGTTCTCTTACTTTATCTGTGTTTTGCAGTCTAGATAAGTTACTCTAATGTACTATGAAAAAGCTTGTTAATTTAATTTTGTGCCTACAGTGTATTTAATTCAGTGTTGCAGGCTATGCTGGATAAAGGGATTTTCCTGTGAAGTTTATGAATGCTTAATGCAGCTTTGTCTCTTGTGCTGTCTCTTCCTTTTCTCCTTTTTCTTGTGCTGCCTGTTCCATATATAGGCAGGCGTTTTTTTTTATAAGTAGCAAGGATTGGATTAGTACAAGATGAAAAAGAAAAAAAAAGGCCTGTGTTTTGGAAGCATAAAAGGAAACAATGTACTATTTGCAGAGAAGAGGAGCAAAAGAGCTTCCTTTATCTAAAAATTGATTTCAGTGATGTTGGTCTCTGTGTGTGTGTGTGTGTGTGTGTGTGTGTGTGTGTGTGTGTGTGTGTGTGTGTGTGTGTGTGTGGGTGGGTGGGTGGATGAGTGGGTGTGTGGGTGTGTGTGTGTCAATGTTGTGTGCATTACTAAAGTACAACTATTAAAATGATCCAACCTCCCCCTTTAACACTTTTATTTCTCATATTTTTTTATCTGATATCTTTTACATTTATTACACTACATGCACTGATGCCCAAATCTTTGCATGACATCAAGAATGCTGCCTGATCTGGACCACACATTGATCAGTTCAAAGCTTGAGACAGCCCTAAGAACAAAAAAAATCAAATAAGTCCCATTATGAGCACCTACACTTATAATGAATAAATGCAAGTCATTCAATACAAACATAAAAAGCATTGTGTTTTAAAAACGTGTTATTCGGAATAGCATTAGGTTTGGTTTTCCTTAAACATATTTATTTTTATTTAATTAATTATTTTGAAATTTCTTGAGTTTACTGAATTGTCATGAATTGAAACACATGCATGGTAAAGATCAATTACATGCGTAAAAATGTACATGTATGGTAAAAATCAGCCAAGGGACACAGATCAGGTAATTACATACAGTATATTGAAATCAGTGTTTTCGGGTTTTACAAAAGGAAAGCACATGAGAAAGAAACTTGATGTACCATTGTATTTAATGGTCAAACAAGTAAAAGCTGAAGACATCTGCAACACGCTAAAGCTTTCCACTAAATTCTGACATTAGAAGTCAGTTCCCCTTTTTTGCTGGTTTAATCTCATGCTTTTACCTGCATTATTCAGCATGCAGCTGGCCTTCTGCAATCTGCAACACTCACTACCAGTCATTGGTAGCGCACAGCAACCACCATGTTTCTGTCCCCCTAAATGAAAAGGTGTGCTTAAACAGCTAGTGATGAGATATGCTTCCAGTTAGCTCAATTGTAATAATGTCAGATGTAGAGCAATGTAAGAAATATGGGAAAGCTGCATATTTTGATAATAAGAAAATAACAAATGTAAACTATAAATTGTTTGGTTTCTAATAGATGAACATTCACCTTTTGTACTACAGTCTTCTATTCAAAACATTTTTTCTTTTTAGAAATTTGTTAAAGTTTTGCATTTTATATATATATATATATATATATATATATAATCACTGACCTGTGAAATACCAAATTAGAGTAAAAAGGAGCATCAGTTAGAATCTAAAAACAAGAGAATAACGTTTTTTTTAGAATAGTGTATAATAGAGTAGTTTTGTTTTCCTTTTTTTGGGGGGGAATAAAAAGGCATTGTTTGTCGTGGCGACGTAAAGTTGTATGCATTTGGAAAATGGTATGCTTGCTATCAGAAACGCAGACTGTGGGAGTGAAAAGAATGCAAGGAAGTAAAAGGAATGCGGAGAAGAATGTAGAAGGATGGTTATTAAATAGGAGTGGTGATTAGTGATTGGTCAAGAGGAAAGAGTGGTGTTTATTTATTGGTCAGGGGTATCAGTGGTTATTATTGATTGGTCACAGGGGACATTAGTGATCTAGGAATGGTCATGGGGAAACAGCATTGATTGTTTGGTCAGAATGTAGAAGTGGTGATCATGGTTTGGTCATGGGTGTAGTAGTAGTGATTAAGCATTAGTCGATGGGAAACAGTAGTAATTAGTGATTGGTCTGGTTGAAGTAGTGGTAATTAAGGATAGGTCTCAGGGGAAACAGTATTGATTTAGATATTGGTCAAGAGGAATCATTATGGTGATTATGAACTGGTCAGGAGGAAGTAGTGGGGATCATCAGTAGGTCAGGGATTGGGCAGGGGTTAACAGTGGTAATTAAAGATTGGTCAGAGGTAACTGTAGTGATCAGGGATTCTGTTTTCAGTATAAATTGAAAGAGCGAGTGGTACTGAGCCAAACAAGGGTAGGTAGAGGTAGAAATGTGACGTGTAAAAATAAATAAATAAAAAAGGCAGAAGGGTAAGATTATATTTCTCATCCACTGCTGATTGAAAGCGGGGTAGTCTCCATCCTTTCGACAGCTTCTCAATCACAATGAATTTGTTGACTGTAAGTTTTTGGGTGGCATCTCGAGAGAGAGAGAGAGAGTGTAGTCTTATATAATATTGTATATTTTCAATTATTTTACTAACTTACTTCTTATGTGTGTAAGATAACGTTTGATGCGTAATGCCGAAAAGCTCCAACACATCATTAACTGTACCTATTCCTCTTCTCATTTCCTCTCCCGTTATTATTTATATAGATGGCGTGTGGAGACATGCACAAGTCAAACCCAGATGAGTATCCATACTCCAGATGTATGGCTGAAATGGAGAAAGAAAGGGAGTCGTATCTAAGCCCTACAGAAACCCCATCCACGCTTTGTGTCTCAACGGGACTCCAATCAGAACAGCAAGGCTATGATGTTGAGTTTGACCCCCCACTAGAGAGCAAATATGAGTGTCCTATCTGCCTAATGGGTCTAAGGTCAGCTGTTCAGACACCATGTGGCCATCGCTTCTGCAACAGCTGTATTAAAAAATCCATCAGGTGATCTCTTTTTTTGTTGCTGTTGTTTTGTGTGTGAGTGCGTGTGTGTGTGTGAGTGTGTGTGTATATATATATCTATCTCATACACAT
>MU551638.1:117550-128831 GCA_024362625.1 Silurus asotus | reverse complement strand
ATATATATATAAATATATATGAAATAACAAACGCGAATGACATCATACTGGATGTGCATCACGATCTAGCACTCTATGGTGCGCTAGGGTAATGCATCAGTGTGTGATTGTGCAGCCCTGATTGTTGTGGGAGACAGTGCGCCACCCGGCCGCCTGCGGTGGCACTGCAGCCTATAGCGCTCATTTAAAAGCTGCGGCGCGCATGGGGAGGGGGGAGAACCAGAATTGACTGTTGGACGAAGTAGAAGTTCGCCAGGGATTTGTCTTTCTTGAGAGCAGCAAAGAGAAGAAAAAAAACATGGCACAGCCTCCTTATCTTCACTTGGCGGAACTGACGGCATCCCAGTTCCTTGACACCTGGAAACATTTTGATGTTGATGGTAAGTACAATATGAGTTCGTGGAGACTTTGATGAGATGCTCAGCATTAGATACAGTATAACCGGGGTTTCGGTGTTATGTGGGGAAGGAAAACAGGACCTACACGCCGGTATATGTCCAAGTACAGTGAATTTCTGTCTGTTCCACCGAGACTGGTTATGCTTGTGTTTTCTATTAAAACCAACATATAATGCATTTTAACGTTAATTTCGAGAAATTTCCATGGTATTGTTTGCTAGACCTATTTATCAGGTTAAGATATGATTGGCTTATTGCCAGTATTTAACAGTAATTATTTTTATGTCTGTTATTAATTAATTTTAATATACTTTATGATCAATCATTTTAGTAAATGACAACTTGCAGATTAATTGAAAACACAAACCAGATAATTAACTGGAAAAATTACAAATGTACGTTATATTATATTCATACACAAGAATAACATGAATTAGGTTTCCTGTGTACATCAGTGCAAAGTGTGTGTGGTCTCTTAGCTGTAGACACTGAGCCAGGTCTGAAATTCTGCATAATCCAGGTGCTGTCACACGGCTGCACTGCGAGAGCTGACAAAGTTGTAATTATTTTTTCATCATTTTAAAATGTGGATGCTTGCTAAAATGGTGTCATATTGTTTTATGCTTTTTGTACACACCACAGAGAAAGAGAGATAGGTTCCTCTTGGGTTATTAATTATAATGTCTGCGAATGTCACAGATGTCAAATAAACTGACATCCTCATCAAGATCCCACATGGAAATATGATGTATTTTGAATTAGCATAAACCGAATGAAAATGCTCTCTTAAGTATCTAGCTGCAAATCAATCCTCTGTAAAAAAAATAAAAAAAAAAGAATCCCTTGCCAACCCCCACCCACCCCTCACCCTAAAAAAAAAAAATTAAATTAAAAATAACATCCCTTCTACAGCAAGGCCCTTAATCATTCCAAAATCAGAAAGATAAACATTCAAAGCATGATTGGGAGAACAGCTGTCAAGATTTTTTAATTAGGTTCTGTTGTTGCTCTGATTTTGGGGCCAGTCAAAAACTATTTAAAGTTAACAAGCATTGTAGATAGGACATCATTCAGAGAAATAGACATCTTCATGCAAATTTCATGTAGTCCTGTAATATAAATCCTAGATTCTTGTATAATACTGATCTCCTACAGGTAATGGCTACATTGAGGGCAAGGAGCTTGAAAACTTCATTACTCAGCTGGAGATTGCACGAAAAGGAGCAGGTGTGGTAAGTAAACGAAGGAAATAGCAATGGATTTGAATTCGTAAAAGTCGAAATATGAAATCTGTCAAAATATTAAACATCTAGCAGAAACAAAAATAGGTTCAGTGCTGTAAACCAAACACACTGAAAGAAATGAACAGGAACCACTTTCTTTCTAAGCAATAAAAAAAGATTAAGCAAGCAGACAGATGGGATACTGTGAAATCTTTATTGCCATCCATTAGCAAATATAACCTAAAACATAAAAACCCATTGGGTGGGTGGGGTGATGGCACAGAGACTAAGGAAAAAACAGTAAACCAATTCAGTACTTAAAAACCAGGAGGTTTAAAATCGATGACTTTGGAAAAACAAGTGGATATCATCCAATATGCGGATACAGCATTGGTAGTGACAGAAATTTCAAGGATAAATGTTAAGAATTCTGTTGCAAAGGTGTGACAAATTAAGAAGTAAAAAGGAAATATTTCCTAAATGACTAAGCATATGGTATTTATTTAGAGGATCTGGCAACAAGTATTTATTTCCCTGCATGTTATATAGTTAAAAGCCAGGATTTATGAGAACCTCTGGACTATGTTCTGGAATGTTATTTATACTTAGACTTATGTAATCAGTACCTATTTTATAGGGGATTTTCCCTATTAACAGTAAAGAGACTACTGATGTACTTGATGTGGCACAATTATATTCATCTAACATTAGTAATGTGAATAAAGGTCAATGGTGTTAGCAGAGATCTAAGGCTACATCTGGACCAAAGCCCTCTTGGTATGCTTGTCTCTTTCAGGACCCCTCAAATGCATCTTTCAGAGACAAAATGGCAGAGTTCATGCAGAAATTCGACAAGAACAATGATGGGAGGATTGAGCTGTCAGAGGTAAGAAATTGCATTGCGATTGTCTGTCGCCAGTGCACTTGACGAGGTCAGACTACGAATCACCTTCAAAATTGCAGATATTTAGATCCAACCTGGCTATTTTCAGTGTTTAAAAATGAGAGCAATTTAGTGTCACTTTAATTTTCACACTTGTCATTTAGATTCTAGAAGCATTCATTCTCATGTTATCTATGTCACAGCTGGCCCAGATTCTGCCAACAGAAGAGAACTTCCTGCTTTGCTTCAGACAGTTTTTAGGCTCCAGCTCTGAGTTTATGGCGGTAAGAGATCATACAGACAAATTTCCACAGTACATCTTAGCAGCTTCGCTTAATGTTTGATTTGATCTTTTTTTTTGTATTCCAATTACTGAATACACTAAATAGTTATAAATGGAAATGGTACAACAGATAGTGTGGCAGATAGCAGCAACACCAGCCATAGACTAGTAAAGGTGCACATACTGTCATACAGGCATATATATTACCAAATCTGTTTACAGTCAGTTCTGGATAAGTGTGATCACCTAATAAAACAATCAGTATCAGACAGCTGAATGTGAGTAGAAAAGCAAACTGATTGTATGAATTCCTTTGTCAGGAGTATTTGGTTTGAAACAATGTGAAGTGCTTGAACTCCAGTCCTGTTGTAACCTCAGTGTGCTGATGCACTTTTCCTACTCATTCTGCCACAGTAATAGCAAGTAAAGTATGACATATTTGAAAGCCAATTTTAATCCTAATTTCCCCATAGTTCATATGACAATCAATATGGTTAATCATCAATCTGACCTTTCTGTGCAGACATTGCTGCCATGAGCAATTTTATTGTAGACCCTGAAACAGACACTTTTATTTGAAGCTCCTAAATATTGCAGGATAAATGATAAAGCATTTATACCCAGAGTGTTTCACATAGTTTGCATTCAGCTGATGTGTAGATGCAGCAAGTAGATGACCCTTTATGCTAGTGACGGGATACTGGAGTCACTCCTATTCAGAAGGAAGTCAGGCTAAGACCCATATTTCTTCATGTATGTGGTCTACTGTAACTAAGTGACCTGTTTACCGTCACTATAAGTGAGTTTACTGTCTGTTCAGAAACATTCACTTTTCTTCAGGTGTATTGTAACTGAAATAACTAATACTGATTAACATCCTTTTTTTTATTTACTTTTTCTTTTTGTATGCATTGTTTTTAGGATGATTACCTGGAAACATTTGCCATTATGATATGGCTGATTTTTGAGGTTCGGTTTGAATAAACGTCTGTGATTTAAGCTCTTATGTATTTTTAGATGTGACTCTGTGCTTTTAAATTAATCAAGTTCAAGAAGCATGGTCATGCTCTGATCTTACAATAATCAGTCTTTAATTGAATCAAGTGAGTCAATAATTTGAACAAATCAGTATTAGACACTGAGTTCAAATACTGTTCTGGTTCATTCAGTACACCCTGTAGATTTCCAGTACTTTAGGAGTGTAATTGTAGAGTTGGCTGCATGATCAGACTGCACATTTGGGCAAAGTGTAATTGAATGTATCATTCGACTAAACAGAATCAATTAACTTGAATCAGAATTTCAAATTAGTTCTAGGTGTAAATGTATGTATACATGCAGCAATGAAGTGGAGCCATTTGTTTCAAGGATAGGTTCAAGATCTGACCTCGTTCCGGATATGGTTACCAAAGATGAATGCATGCATGGATGGATGGATGGATAGAAAGATGGATGGATGGATGGATGGATGGATAACAATTGGATGGATAGATGGATGGATGGATGGATGGATGGATGGATGGATGAATCCTTAAATGTGAAAAGTCCATTAAAGGCTTATAGTAAAATGAGAGGTAAAAACTTCTAATTTCTGAGTAGTACAGTAGGGAAGGGCCACATAAACTCTTTACAGATATGAAAAGACTGGTTGGAGAATTAATATTTGTGCTCTCTAAGCTGAGCTGAATAGAAGATGGGGTTAATAAATGAAAAAAAGTTGGTAAGCTTACTGCATTGACACTTGCATGGCTCCCAACAGTTTTTGCTCCTTTGCACCTTTCATTTTGGACGGGAAAAAGCCTGAAAATGGAAACTGATAATTCTTAATTATGCTTTTTTGTTTGTTTTGTACAAAATATAAATGTAAAATTTCAGTGGAAATTTGGAACTTGACAAAATCAATAAGGTGAACAAATTAGTATTGGAGATTAAGTTACTGTACAGGCTCCTTTAGTTCAAGCTGTAGATTTCCAGCACTTTAGGATACATTTTGGATAAAATGATGCATATGATGATGCAAAGGATGCATTATAGATAGATTGATGCATATAGGCTACACATATGGGCAAACTGTGATAGAACATATCATTTTACTTCACAAACAAATTCAAGAATTTCAACTATACTGGTAAAGGTAGCCTAATGCTACTTTTGTCATGACATTTATACGATATCATTTTAACTGACAATTTTATCAAGGGCAGGAAATTGTTGTGATTAAATAAAGTGATTAACTTTATTTAACTGTAATGCTTTGTTTTGTGGAAATTTGTCAATTTGTAGGCCTGGAGAAGGTATGACACAGACCGCAGTGGCTTCATTGAAACAAATGAACTCAAGGTAAAATAATTGTTTTTATATACACTATATGAACAAAAGTTTGTGGACACCTGACCATATGTTATATGTTTTTTAATCATCCCATTCCACATTTGATCCCCATTAGCTGGTATAATAAACTCCACTTTTTTTAGTAGGTCTACAGAGCTCTACAACAGGACTCTCAAGATCTTTCAGTTTAATACATGTAAACTATATCTTCTTTGAACTCGCTTTGTGCATAGGGACATTGTCATGTTGTAACAGGTTTCGGTCTCTAAGTTCAAGTAAAAGGAAAATGTAATTCTAAAGGCATCCATGTGAAGAACCACAAATTATTAAAATAGTCAGGTGTACCAAAATGTTTGTATTTATAGTGTAAAATATCAATCTAATTTTATTTCTAAAAAATTATGCAATTCATTAGAATGCAATGTACAGTGGTAAAGTGAATATACGTTGATCAGTGTGAGTTATTGTTCTAGTCTGGGTTGTTTGAAAGATTTCAACCTGAGTGAAATCTGTCTAATCTTTGCTAGTTAAACAAAATAAAAGCATGCAAATCATGCTGGCCAAAGCAACTGCCAGTCAAAGGAAATATTCAAATCTCTGCACAGGTTCATAAAGTACAACCCAAGCCATAATTACATGCTGGGAATCAATTTTCACCATAGATATAACAGTGTGCAAATTTTACACTGTCAGCCAGATACTTTTTTTTAGGATGGCAGTGGATCATTGAGAGGATCAGGCATTTTGGTAGACATAGACAGAGAATAATGTTTTCAAAGTAAATTAAACCATTTTCTTTCTTTTTTTCTTTTTCTTTTTTTTTTTTTTAGAACTTTCTCTCAGACCTTCTGAAAAAGGTGAACAGGCAATATGATGACCAAAAATTGCAGGAATATACACAGACTATTGTAAGTATGTCATTAGGAAATGTTCATGTTGCTATAATAATAGAATAACTTCTGTAAAACCATCTGTCACTTAGACTGATACATTAGTGGCTATACTCTGTGCTCTTATTAGCATGTTGTACAATTGAAATTTTTACTAGGACTCTATAAGATGACTGTACATCTTGTACACTGCAACATCTTGCCATAATACTACTTAGTACTACTTATGTTATCTTGACAAAAGAACTACAGCTGTGTTATAATTTATACGACTATTTACACTTAATAACAACTCAATCCTACTCCAATGTACTCAATTTGTTTGCATTTGTGACACAAAATATGAAATGACAGCAAGAAAAGTAAACATTGGTCCAATTATTTTGATCTATTATTTTACTTTCAGCTGAAGATGTTTGATCTGAATGGTGATGGGAAGCTGGGGCTCTCTGAAATGGCAAGGTGGGCTTAAATATTTTCCACAGGTAATTAGATAGCTCATTCTCTCTTTATTATATTGTGCTGATGGACTGTTGCTTGTTTACATTAAAGGCTTCTACCAGTTCAGGAAAATTTCTTACTGAAATTCCAGGTGAGTTATGTTCACAATTTGTTCCGAAATTCTAAAGGAATGAATTGCAACCTAAATATTGATTTGTCTGTACTGTGTTGCAGGGCATCAAGCTGACCGCTGACCAGTTCAATAGCATCTTCACATATTATGACAAGGTAGTGTGCATTGTTACACTAAAATAAGCATAAAATGCAAGCGCCTGTAATTCAGATGTGACTGCAGAGAAATACACTGCAGTATTTTAAGACCGAAGGACTACACTTCATTTATAATTAAGTATCTACCCCAGTTCTCATAACAAGCTTTCTTGAAGATAGTATGTGCAAGAGATCACATCAATATCTAGCTTTGGTAAAAACAGTTTAATACTTTTTTTTATTAGTTGTTTTTTTTTTTTTAGACCATTTCAAGTAAACTAATGTATCATTTTTAGATTTGCTCAATAAAAGGGTGTCTTTTCAGAACTAAGAAATCACAATACTCAATAGCAATAATGGTGCAAAAGTTCTTCTGCAGGTGACAGTTTCGATTAGCTCAGCAAATGAAGAAGAGTGAATTCGCTCATCTTTTTTTTTGTACATCTGATTTCCCTCACTCTCGTGAATCCCTTTTGCATGTAGATGAGTACATTTTCCATTCACCTGAGCAAGTAAATAACCACGAACGTGCACCTGCTCTTAAAACATTTGACTAACAATTTGGGAGATGCGCCACTAGAGGGTGTGGTTGAAATTCTCAAACAAGATATATTCATTTCTTTAGTTTTTTAATTCGTTTAATAATGCATAAGCTTGGTGTAGAAAATTTACATCGTTTTAAAGTGTATCCTTTTTTCTGTACTGCTTTCTTAATTTTCTAAACCAAATTATATGAACACTCCCTAAATGTATGCTTTCGTATTTGAGCAGTAATATTTTTACCAAGCCCGGTTTTGTTCATCAGGATGGCTGCATGAGTCCAGTCCTGCCAGTCCGTAGAAGAAATCATGGACAACTTAACAAAAAGTTTTTTTATTAAACAAAGTTTAGATTGACAGTAAATCTTCTTGCATGACATTCCTGCTATGAGAACTAGATGCAGATACAGTGCTGGTAATAAATGAACTGTAGCCTTTCAATCTAAAATTTCTGCAGTTTTTTTCCCTGGTATCATAGCCCTTCTCCAGTCGGATGCAGTCGCATTTGAATCATAGGTATTTCCAGTTGCCACAATGAAGTCATGTGTAAATAAATAATAGCATGAGTGGAAGGCACACCAGGTCAACTAAAAACTGACACACCTCACAGTGCCTGAACAGGATGCGCTGAGCTTTGAAAGAATGCAAATTGTCTGGCAACATGCAAAGCAAAGAAACTCACCCAAAGATGCAAAAGAAATAACAAGTACCTCCTCTCCTCTGCATTGTTTTAGAGTTATGACCTCATCCAAACTCTACAAATAAATAGACTATAGAATCCTATGAATTGATAAATAAGAAGGCAATCCACTGTGTAAAGCCAATACACTGCCTGATTTAAATCCAATATAGACAGGGGTAATCCAGTATAACGTCTTTCTGTGTTTTAAAGGATGGAAATGGCTACATTGATGAGATGGAGTTGGACTACCTTCTGAAGGACCTTTATCAGGTGAGAAAAGAAAACCAATAGCTTTAAGTGGGTGTAATTTGAGGTAATTAATAATAATTAACGATGCTCTATGTGATTATTTTCTTGACTTTAGGAGGCTGCAACACAGGATTTAGCTGGCTATAAAAAGAGCATCATGGCCTTGTCAGATGGGGGTAAACTGTACCGCACAGAACTGGAAATCGTACTGTGTCGGGAGCCCATTGTACTGTGATTATACTGTGCTAGGAGCTCTGAATCACATTTCTCTTTCTGCTGCCTGACTACTGTAACCATATGCATGTGCCAGGCACTACCACTTTCATTTATGTGTGTTTTGAATGAATGTGCACTACAAAGCACAAAAAAAAAATCTTCATTTTTTAATTTTTCGCCTCATCCCTTTAATCCCTCCTGCTTTATGGCACATTGCTCAGCTAAGGTGTTGACCTCTGCTAAATTTCTAAACAGCACATTTTAAATTAATCTTATTGAATCTTGCTGATAGAGAAATATCAGTAGTATGAATATGCGGATGATGCTATTATTTATTCATTTGTACTGTCTATTTATTTATCTATATTTTCATTCATTTAATTGGGTCCCTCTGCATCCCCTGGTATTCTGTCAGGTTTTCTTTTTCTCTTTGGTTTGATTATCTCGCTATTGTTACATTACAACTGTTTTAGGTAATGGCGTTTTTTTTCTTAGGCTGATACTGTTAGAGGATATTACTGAGAGAATTAATAAAGACTAGGTTATGTGAAGAATATGGTGTTGTTATTAATCTAATTATTTGTTTATTCATTTGAGGGATTATTTAATTAACTGGATTCGGGGTTAATAAAAGTTGGATGAAAAATAAACCCATTGGTCTCTTGGTCCGAATTGGTAAAGATTGGTTTAAAGGCTATGAACGGCTATGTTGGTGTTTACTTTGCATAATCTTACACTGAAAACACAATGGAATGATAAAGTCTAAGTAAAACATGCTGTAAAACTTAGGTTGCTAGTTAACTACTGTTCATTTTACAGTACACAACTAAAGAAACATTTACAGTAAAGTAATATAGTGTCTTAACGTTGTACAAAATAACACATAACCCAGCACACACATGCTTATTCGGCTGATACAGGATGCAGCGGTGCTGAAAATCAGCTACTGTATGAGAGCTTGGACAAGCTGGGATTTGAATACCTTCAGATCAGTGACTCAAAGCCTTAACCACTGATCCACCATAATTATATCACATCAACACCACAACTAGCTTGTACTGATTTCATTAATTCTACCACTAAATTAATACCACTAAAAGATAGCATTGCATCAATGTAAGATAATTAGGATAGCTGTGGCACAGAAAAGAAAAATCACTGCCTTGATTAGGTTTCTTGAGGTTAGTCTTGTTCTTCAGTGTGCAAATGTATTGGGTTATTTTCTACTATGTACTTTAAAGTTGGGTACTGTATTCTAGAGCACCTTTTTGGAAACCCAAGTTGCAGTAAAATAATGTAAATTTACCAGGTTTTTTACAGTGTAAATGTAGAGTTTCAAAGAAAAATCAAAAAGTGTTTTTAACTATGTGTTACTATTATTTGCACCCTTTTATTAGGTTCAGTGTATAATATAGAAAAGGGTATAGTGTAGTGTTTTGTATAATACTTAATAGAATACAAATCAAGGAATTTAAAAACCTCTCAATCTAAAATCTCTCATAATCTTATTAGATCACTTGCCTTCTCCATTGGACTGCTCCTGTTTAGTGTACCTCACAAAGAGGTTTTCCAGTCCCCTGAGCTAAAACAAAATTGAATTAAATGTCGAAAGTTTGATTCTGTGGTTACTGAACCATTCGTCTCATTGCCTTCCTGAATATTTAAATTGTAACCTGGTGAAAAAGGCAGCAAAACATTTTAGAATCCCCTGATATGTTATAGTGTCTAGGATGCTATGGCCAGACAAAACAACTATACTATTATAGATTTAAATTATTTCTTTCTCTTTTCGCCAAAGCCACATTTTGTTCAATAGACACCTCATTTAAGTAGTGTCTAGTGAGCTACTACCATTTATATTTGTGTCTAGATTAAAAAGAATTTTTCTCAAGATATTTCACACTTTTTTTTTTTTTTGGCATAGGGGTCATAGGTAATTGCAGATCTGTAGGCTGTGTTGCCATAGAAAACATCTGCAAATTTCCAACCATTAAAAATAGATAGATTTTTCACTGTATAGGCATTTTCAGGCTTGAAAACTTTTTTTATTATTCATTACCTGATTACAAAAAACTAATAACAGCTAATGCATCAAAAACTGGCAGGACTTATTTACAGTATGAATGAATTTGGAACATTTTGAAGGTTCAACAAAATAAAAAATAAATCATGAAATTTGGAAAGTAAAGCAAATTTATTCTGTAATTTTATTCTTTATATTTCATTACTGGAATGCATAACATGAACCACCTGTCAAGTTTTCCATTGCAAGTTTTTTAATCAGCTATGCATTTTAAGAATAAAATAGTGCGGTTTTGCTTAAAGCTTTGAAATAAAGTGTTTGATCAGTGTCCAGTATTATGATGCCACATATCCGCCACCTGCCAAGGCATCGTGTTACTTTCATTCAGAAGCAACTGCCATCCACAGATTAGAGTATTAAAGAGTTGTGATGCAAATACCAAGCTGGTGCGTATTACCAAGGTGTTTGAAAAGACACGAAGAGACAGTTATTTGCACGTATACAACAGAATTATATGAGCGTGCATGACATGATAAATAAAACAAAATGAGGATCAATGCATTAGAAAGAAGTACTTTTACAAAGAATTAGGAATGATTACTTCTACATGTTACTAAACATAAGAATGATGCCAAGATTTAAATTGAAAAAAAAAACGGAATGCAATGATGTGAAAATCTCAAAAAAAAAAATCAAATGTTATTTACAATAGAACATACAAAGCATACTGAATGTTTGAACTGAGGAAATGTCCTATTTTAGAGAAAGCACAAGTTAATTTTGAATTTAATGGCTGAAAGATATCACAAAAAATTTGGGAGAAAGGCACTTTTGCCATTCTGAAACATCCCCT
>MU551638.1:33818-117427 GCA_024362625.1 Silurus asotus | reverse complement strand
AAAAAAAAACGGAATGCAATGATGTGAAAATCTCAAAAAAAAAAATCAAATGTTATTTACAATAGAACATACAAAACATACTGAATGTTTGAACTGAGGAAATGTCCTATTTTAGAGAAAGCACAAGTTAATTTTGAATTTAGTGGCTGAAAGATATCACAAAAAATTTGGGAGAAAGGCACTTTTGCCATTCTGAAACATCCCCTTTCCTTTTAACAACAATCCAGATGTATCTTGGACCTGAGGAGAGTTTTGGGAGAGGAATATTGTCTCATACATTTCTCAAACAGGATTCTACACGCTCAAAAAAAGTTTTCAAATGTTTCCAATAGGTGAAAGGTCTGAGCTGCAGGCAGACCAGTTCTGCACCCAGACTCTTCTACTATAAATCAATGCTGTTGTAATAGATGCAGTTTGTCGTGAAGCATCGTCATGCTGAAATATGAAAGGGCTTCCCTAAAAAAAGACTATTTGTGGAGCTACATTGCCACCAAGTGGTTAATTTGTGCTTTTACACAATTTCAAAAAAGCTCTATGCAATGTATTTACAGGGTTGTGCAGCTTTAGATCTTCAGAAAACGACAAAAAACAGAGAGGTTGGCACAGCGGCACATACAAATAAATATTGTGGCATTTCTTCCACGGGTTTAATTAAATTTCTAGAAACATTGTTTAATTAACAGTAATAGTATGCACTACAATGGTAAACTATGTATATCAATTATTGCTGACAAGAAATGTAGGGTAGTTGAGCTGCCCTAAAAAGATTCAAATCGACATATGGATTTCCTTTACTACATGATTTAGCAAATTTGGGTTTGGTTGTGTTTCCTAGAAGAAATATTATCTGATTAGCTACCATACTCCATATACCAGACATACGTAAAATCCAAGAGATCATACAGAGAATTAACAGTACTTGTCTGATATTTCTACAGCTCATTTAATGTTGCTGTAGGTTTTTTTGGCAAGACCTTTAATATGTTTTGGCGTGTCCTTTCATTAATTTGGAAGCAACATCCTGTTTTGTTGGTTTCACTCAAGTGCATCTGTTTTCTCTATTTTCTTGATGTGGGCCTCCACAGTGTTCCAAGGCCCATCAATGTTTTGCAAATCTCCTCACCTGATAAATATGTTTTGACAATAAAATGTATTCTCTGTAAGCTCGTTTTAGACACTTGATTTAACAGTTGAATGTAAACTAAGAAGATGTCAAGACAATTAACTTGAAACCTTGTCTTTGTCATGATAAATATGAATGTAACTGTTTGATTCTGAGGACAGTTACATGTCAAATTGGTTAATTTGCCATATTAAAGGTAAAAAAAAAAACGGTCTGACATTTTTGTTTAGCACAGAATCTTGCTAGTAGTAGTATGTAGACTTTTAATATCCACTTTTTTATATCCAAATATGTCCTGTTCTCAGTGGTGGACAGAAACAAATTATTATTCGTTCCTCTAAAAATAGACAACTCCTTAATTAAAGAGGATTTGATGTGTTGGAGAATAGAACACTGAATTATTTTTCTTTCCTTCTTTCTTTTATGAATCAATTAATTAGTGTGTGTGTGTGTGTGTGTGTGTGTGTGTGTGTGTGTGTGTGTGTGTGTGTGTGTGTGTGTGTGTGTGTGAGTTCCATTTCAATTCTGTGTATTGAGTGGAAAAAGCAGGAAAAAGCTGTTACATAATCTGTATGTGACCACCCAGAAACGCTTTCCTGATGGCAGGAGGGTGAAGAGTGTGGGTGACGTGTGTGTGTGTGGTTGTCCACAATGTTGTTGGCTTTGCGGATGCAGCGTGTGCTGTAAATGTCTATGATAGAGGGGGGAGATACGTCTATAATCTTCTCAGCTGTCCTCAATATCCTCTGTAGGGTCTTGCGTTCCCAAACCAGGTAGTGATGCAGCTGCTCAGGATGCTCTCAATGGTCCCTCTGTAGAACATGGTCAGAATCGGGGGAGGGAGATGAGCTTTTCAAACCCTTCTCAGGAAGTAGAGACCACCGTTCTCCATCAAGTCCTTGCATCAGTCCGAGCCAGCACGGGGATCTGAACAGATCAGACTTCTGTGCCCATACTGTGACAGTACCGAACATTACTTATGCCAGTGTACCACTTTCCAGGCATTTAGTACAAATCAGATGATCAACTGGATCATATACAACAAGCGAAATGTGGACGATCACACTTAGCTAAAGATTGAACACTGAAGAGGCCCTGTCGTCTGTGCAGTGGGAAACATCTTCAAATCATTCATGAGGTTAATAGCTGACCTCAAAAGGAGAGTACCTTTCTAGTGAGTTCTATGAACATAACCCTGTATCTAGATAGGCCAGAAGATTCCAAGAATGTTGGACTAAACACGTATGCAGTAGATTTTACATAAAGAACTATTCAACAAGATGCCAAGAAACTTAATGGGGCAGCAGTTTCCTTTAGAGTACGCTCTATATCGCAGCCCCAAATGAGTTACTGGATCCAGAATGCCTTTACCTCTGAACACTTAGGTTTGGCTAGCACTCTTATCCCATTGCAACACTCCAACAGAGATACCAACACATGAAAGGGATTCCTTTACAGTCCATTGACAAAGCACAACCCCTTTCAATAGGAGCGGATCATCCCAACCTTATAACACCTATTGAGCCTGTATGCCAAGAGCCCCCTGAAGGTCCAGCAGCTATCAGAACTAGACTTGGTTGGACATTTCCTGGAGCAGATGGACAACTAAGGTCTGCAGAGGTTAATGTTAAGGGTTGATTATACACATGGCCAGTTACCCAGCTCATTAATCTACCATAGATAGCTAATGAGGACGACACCAAGATCAACCAGACAGACTTTTAACTTGGATTTTTTTATTTTTTTTTTGGGGGGGGGGGGGGAAGGATTTCGATTCAGTTGTATTTCCACGCTTTACCACTAGAGGCCGACATACAGTTTACCAATCATGATAAGTTGCCTTTGACATCACAGTGCATTGATCCCAGTCATTCAGCAGTGGCATTCGGCATCGCGCAACCTACCAAACAGCAGTTAGCAATTGACAGCAAGATTTTATTTATTTATTTATTTAGTTATTTTTGAGTATCACTTAAACAATTACTTTTTAAATCAACCTATATTGAGAAATAAAAAATAAAAACCGACTATTGCACAAGAATCCGACATTTGCCTGTGATCGGTGTCAATTGTATGTGCTGTTCCGGTGCTGTCCTGTTGTAGGCGCTGTTCGCTCTGTGTGTGCTTTAATAGAAAGCTGTGCTGCTAGTGAGATCTTTTCTCTCTCAGTGTGTGAGTGTGTGTGTTCTCCTTTAGCTTTAACCACGCACTGCTGCAGCAATGGCCCTGCTAAAATCGAGCAAGGTTCTCTCAGCTGTTGGGGCGTATAGCCCCGCTCTGGGAGTCTTTCCTCTACGCGCAAGGTAAAGTCTGCTTTTTTTTAAATGAGCTTTAAACTGTAGAGTTGCAGGAGTTTAGTTAGCCGTGTTAGCTTCTTTCTCTATCGGGTCATTCCCATCATGCATCTCTGCGTTGGCCTGGCACCCAGCGATTTTATTATGTGGCTGCTTCATTTCTATCCTCTGCAATTAATGCGCAGGTTTATACACGCAGTGATACCAGTGAATGCTAAACAAAGTCGGTAGTTATGAAGGTCACAGCAGGTAGCTACCGGCTAGAATCAGTGAAAAGTTGCTAACAGCCAACTGCGATTCCTCAGTGTCACCTTGACGTGAATCAAACAGCGCGTGCCGCTAGCTTCCTTCGCGTGAACTGATTAATGACCTGCATCTGCTACGACTTCCTAGTTAACCCGCTAACCCAACCACCAAAGGAACTTGTGTGGATAATTCAAAGTCTTTATTTTATATTAAAAAGCCGCTTAGCTATATTGTAGGAGTCTTGATTATGATTTCTAGGCCTGCTAGAGTGTAATTAAGTTTTCATAAAAACCGCTGTGGTTCCAAGTTCCGGTCTGTGTGTTACAACCCACGAGTTTTAGCTCGCAATATGTTCATACTTTTATATTGGAAAATTAGTGCATAAAACGTGCATTCTCAAAAATGAATAAATGACAGATGGTGGAATAATTATTCCACCATCCAATGAATAAATGGATGGTGGAATGATCCACCATCCACAGATGGTGGATCATCACCATCATGTGCCCATGTATCCATTCCTTTTATTTTCCTCCTTTTCGACTGATCTCTTTTACCCAAAACAGATTAGATGTATACCTCCTGATAATGCCTCCAGAAGAGTCATTAATGAATTTTGTGCATCTTTATAGGTAGTTTCAATCCTTCAGATTGCACAGATTTCTACAAAGATATGATGTAAAAACTCGTGTTTTTTTTTTCTTCTCAATCTTTTTTTATCAATACATTTGACAGAAAATGGTGCACTAATTCTTCTTCTTCTTTAGATTTCTGCTTGTTAGTGGTAGATATATTATTAGTCATGGTGTCAAGGCAAGTTTCCTTGGGATGTGGTGGTGTGATGTCAGATACTGGTTCTTATTACAGTGATGTCAAGCAACAACAACAAAAAAGAAAAGCACAAAGATGTTTGCTTTTTAATTTATAAATAATAACTTGTAGGCCATTGTAAGGTTACCTTTTTTGGAACAGAGTTTTGCATCATGTCTGTAAAGTGTTTGGACCTTGGAGTGTTTATTGAGTGATTGCTTATTACTAGGAGGGTGTGGATTTGAGTTGTGCATCTCATTGGATTATCAGTCTTCCTGATGGGGGTGGAGGTGTACTAACTACTCCCTATGTCTAACTACAGGCTGTGATGAGCTACATGAATGAATAGTGTAGTCATGCAAAAAAATATTTTTAACGTTTTATTTTTGCCTGAATGTGAACTGAAAAACTTGTACTTGGTGTAATTGATGCATAATAGTAGTTGTAGCTGAGAGCAACTAAGGTGGAAGAGAAATATTTATGCAGTTAACTCTTCTCTAGCAGCAGATGGTCATAGCAATCAGTCTGCAAATAAATATAAATATTAGTGATGTTCTACACAATATACACTGGTAAAGCCAGGTACGGGAAGCAACGAAATCTTTAGGAAAATGTATTCTTGGTGTTTATGCCACATGAATGGTAGGGTGGCCCTGAGAGACTGAAACCTAGATACTGGCAGAACTCCAGATTCCATAAAGATTAGTCTATGACCCCGGGTACATGATAGGTTTGCTGGTCTTTAAATCCTGCAACAAATATTTGACCTTTTTACAAGACCAATATAGACTTAGTTTTGTTTGGGGAGACTTGTTTACAGAATGAATACTTGTATGTATTTTAGAAATAATACAATATGCAATCCTTAATTTGGGTTATAATTTTTAATGGTGCTATGTTACAGAGAAATGTCAAATCTAGTGTTGCTATACAGAGGGCAGCATTGGTGTAGGTAAAATAATTTTATCTGTGTTGCAGCTCGTGGTGGTCTGAAGTACAGATGGGCCCACCTGACCCCATCCTTGGAGTGACTGAGGCCTTCAAGCGTGATACCAACCCCAAGAAGATGAATCTTGGAGTGGGGGCTTATCGTGACGATCAGGGAAAACCCTATGTTCTCAACTGTGTCCGCAAGGTGAAACCTAAAATATCTCTTCCTTTTTATCGAGGGGCATAGAATAAAATCTCAGTCTTCAGTAATCTATCTGACACTAACTGGGAAGTTAGAGGACCAACCCGATTTCCTCTTTAGTGTTTTTAATTTCTTGATATCCAGATCTTTATGAAGATTAATCTTCATCCACTGTTAAGACTGCTATTATTTATTTTTCTATTATTTAAAATGTACCATGTTTTCAGGCTGAGGCCCAGATTGCTGCTAAGAAGCTGGACAAAGAGTACCTTGCTATTGGAGGCCTGGCAGATTTCAACAAGTCCTGTGCTCAGCTGGCTCTAGGAGCTGACAATGAAGTCCTGAAGAGTGGCAGAGTAAGAAATGTTTTTTTTTTACACTTATTTATTTATATATGTATAATATATATTTGCAGATTTGTATGATTTAAGTTGTTGATGGTTTGGGCTTGAAAATAAAATAATTTCTTAAATAAAATGATTCTTTCCCTCAGAGTGTCACTGTCCAGACCATTTCAGGAACCGGATCTCTGCGTGTTGGAGCCAATTTCCTGGTTAGTAATTTGTGAGCCTGTAATTTAACCGCATAATTATGGACCTATTGTTATCTTTACTATTTTGTTTCTCCTGTTTCCTTGCAGTCTCGGTTCCACAATGCAGCGCGAGATGTGTACTTGCCCAAGCCTTCATGGGGCAACCACACGCCCATCTTCAGGGATGCAGGCATGCAACTGAAGGCTTACACCTACTATGACCCAAAGACTTGCGGTTTTGACTTCAACGGAGCCCTTAATGACATCTCGGTAAGGAGCGCTATAGTGTTTGTCATTTTTGTTTAATCAAAGTGACTCTTACCACAACAATGATTTATTTATTTTCTTAATTGGATTATAATTTTTAAAAGCTTTTACATTTTAGGTACAGTTTTATTTTATATCAAATGTATATAGAAGATTTTAGTAGAATATATTTCTAAGAAAATGTCTTTGGTTGCATTTAATTACTTTGTAACTTGGTGTTTTAAAGGCAAATTGATAAAAAAAAAATAAAAAGTCTGAATTGAAAGTCAATAAAGTCTATATCCGAAAATAATTTGTAGTTAACACAGTATATATCTTATGTTTTTGTAATTTGTTTGATATTTATTAAATAATTATTTGTACTTCTTTTCTTTAGAAAATCTCAGAGAAGAGTGTGATTGTTCTGCATGCATGTGCTCACAATCCCACTGGAGTAGACCCAAAACCAGAACAGTGGAAAGAGATGGCTGATGTGATCAAGGTGCTGGATTTATTTATTTTATTTTATTTTATTTTTTGCACTTATGAGAAAATAATTTTGGAAATAAAATGGGTAAAGTTTTAGAACACATTAAGCTCATTATTTGTAAATGATATCCTCAACTTTTTCCTTTTGACAGAAACGAAATCTGTTGGTGTTCTTCGACATGGCCTACCAGGGCTTTGCGAGTGGGGACATTGACCGGGATGCTTGGGCTGTGCGCCACTTTATTGAACAAGGCCACAATATTGTTCTCTCCCAGTCGTTTGCTAAGAACATGGGCCTGTATGGTGAGTGCTGATCAGAGTGAATAGTCTTTGTACATACATTTAAGTTATAATTGGTCTTTTATTTAAGTTTTTGTGTCCTTACTTTTATGCATTTATCTTTCTTGAATGTTTTGTTAATTGTATTCTAATTGTACTTGAATAAAGTGACGAGTCGTTTTATTTCTTTGTTTACTCGCAACTACAGTCACTTCCAGTGATGTGATCTTTATTATTGGATACAATGTAAGTGATCTTTGGCCATGTCTGATGTCCAGGTGAGCGTGTGGGAGGTTTTACTGTTGTGTGTAAGGATGCTGAGGAGGCCAAGCGAGTGGAGTCCCAGCTGAAGATCCTCATCCGTCCTATCTACTCAAACCCACCTATGAATGGAGCTCGCATTGCAGCAACCATCCTTAACACACCTGAACTCTACAGTGAGTGGTAAGTGTTGGCGTAGTGTACAGCGGTTAAATGAGCAAATCGCCACAGCAATGTTCAATGTTCATAAAGTCTATTGGGAAAACGTTTAGGAAAAGTAAACAGAATTTGTGTTTCCTATCTCATAGGTTGGTTGAGGTGAAAAGCATGGCAGACCGCATAATTAAAATGAGGGAGCTGCTTGTCTCAAACCTTAAAAAGGAGGGCTCTACTCTTAACTGGCAGCACGTCATTGACCAGATTGGGATGTTCTGCTTCACTGGCCTCAAGCCAGAGCAGGTTAGTAATCTAAAAGTCGGACTTTTCATCTTTTCTCAGTAGTTCGTAATCGTATATCTTTTTCTTTTCTCGTTCCCATTCTCCTTTTTCAGGTGGAACGTCTAATTAATGAGTACTCTGTCTACATGACAAAGGATGGACGTATCTCGATGGCAGGTGTGACCTCCGGAAACGTGGCCTACCTTGCACATGCCATCCATGCCGTTACCAAGTAAATCAAATCTGTTGATGTTGTATACTGTAGTGAAGATAGACACGAAAATGCTTCCCTTCATTTAAACTGGGATTTATTTTGGGAGGGTGCTAAGTAGGACTATCCTGTTATGTCAACTCATCTTGATATTATTGTTTACCTGTAAAATAAAGAAATTAATAATTGAAAGCAATGCACTTATGAATTTCACTTTGAGCAATGATAAAGTCCTGACTATTGATATTAAAGTTCCCAAAGAGCAGTATTTCTTTATGGCTCTAGTTTTACTATATTGTCTGTTATTTTTCTGAATTTAAAGCACTTAAATGTAAACTATATAAAGACATTAGCAAGAGCCAGCTGGTCTGCCCATTTACAGCAAATGCAATTTATCTAATGATTGGATTCATGTTCTTTGTCCCAGTAAACTCATGGGTATTTAATTCTACAAGAAGCAAAAGCACTTTTTTTTAGCGGAGAATGAGTTCAGAAGCGGTGGATAACAGACTAGCTGCAGGGTATGTATTGGATGTCATCCATTGTGTGTAATTTGTCATTGTTAAAGCACTTGTTCTATTCCGCAAAATGTAGATTGTATATCTACAAGTTGTATACTGTTACAGCTAAATAATCAACATTTTGGCAAAAAATAATTATAATTTTAATTATTTTGCACATCTGATTCAACTACTGGTGGATATGGATTTTGTAAGTTTAAATACATGATGGTATATAAATATATAAAGAATCTGATTGGTCATCAGTTATTTAAAAAAGTCAAAATTTTCTCAAATGTGAAATGTTCTATGTATAACAACTCTTACAACTCTCGTGTGCAGTAAACAAATAAAGATGAGCCTATCAAACCAAAAGTTTTTGTCCAGAGTTTGTTTTTTCTTGTTGTTGATTTGAGCTAATATACTGTTACTTAACGATGGCTGGATGGATATCCGTTTATCTATATATCTATAAAATGCTGCCCAAGGTGGTCAGAAATAAAGTATGCAACTTATACCTTTAAAGTGTGGTACAACGTAAATTGCACAATATTGACAGCAAACTGCATTCTGTGTGGCTGAATCTTTCTCCGTGCCTTTAGAGGGCGCTGCAGCATTTTTTTTTACCGGCCAAGATACCGCGATGAAAATGCAGGTAGACTATGTTGCAGATACGAGTCCCTTTCACAAGCACAAGTTGGTGAACCTTTTTGCAAATTCATTAGAACACTACAATAATAGCAACTGCTCCATCAATCTTAAATCTCTTGGAGCTCGTCAAGGTTGCTGTGTCTCCTCACTTGTTTCTCTTGGCTGCACAACTTCTTTCTTCCTTTCTTATTTGCAGTTCTGTTCAAGGTATTAGTTTTGCTGACAAAGGTATTACTATATTCTTACCAGGCAGCTAGCAGATGACCCTGAACTTGAGCATATTAAAACCTTTTCTAAAGCTTCTTTTTTTGTTTTGTTTTTATCTAAATCTTGATGAATGTCAACTGTTAGCCATTAACTCCAGTTTGTCTGTTACTTGGTTTGGTATTCCAGTTAAGCCACAAGTGACAGATTTGGGTGTAGTCATATGTAAGGATAAGATGGTTAGGTGTGAATTAAATTTTGACCCAGTGGTTAAAAAGGCCAAAAGGAAATTCCATCCTTGGTTACAGAGAGCTTTATCTCTGAGAGGTCGAACTCTCCTCGCTAAAGCCGAGACTGACCTGCCCTGTTCTCCTTTTATGTGGACAAATCTGTATGTGCTGACATTGATAGTGTTGTATAACTTCCTGGGGAAACATAAGACATATCAAAAAATCTGTGGTTAGTAGTTATGAATACTCTTTGTAACCTTGTTTTCTTTAATTTGGGTGGTCTTTTCTAATTATTGTGTAATTGCTCTATATATATATATATATATATATATATAAAGAAATGATCTGCATGGCATACTCTTCCCAATATCAGGAATCTGGCCCACACTAGTTAGGTTAAATGATTGACCAATTTACTCACAATGTCATCAAGAATCCTAAAGTACCAGAAGAGCAATTTAGCCTAGGCAAATGCTGTGGGCAGACTGGGCAATAGGTTATTTTGTGCAGTTGTCAGTAATATTTAAGATAAAAGGTGTGACTAAAGGATTCTAACAGGTCAGTCATAAAACTGACTGCAATATGGGACCAGGCCCACTGGTGTATGGGCAGAGGCAGTAGCTTGTCTCCCGGCAGAGTTAATGATACTTTGGATTGGGCACAAGATGCACAGAAAGGCAGGGCTCAAACACATAATTGTATTTGGCTGGGGATAACTTCTTGCAAAAGCCAAAAGGTTTAGTTTAGACTCCTCTCCAAACTGCGGGGACAGGGCGACTTCAAACCCTGCCTCACAGGATTCCATCTTAATGATAAAGTGCCCCAGAAGAATCAGGATGCTTGAAAATGAGAGATGTGGTAAATGTGGATTTTAGCTTAAGGGCCTCTTAGGGTATCAAAGGTGCTTTGCCACTCTCCATGAGGATTAAAGTCTCTTTCCTGTATATAACCCAGAATATAGGTGCTCCAGAGTCCCAACTTTCTAAAAGTTTGCATGAAATAAAGGGCTGCAGGGACCAGAGGAAGAGATTACTGGTATTTGACTATTATTTGGATTGACCCTGGAATGTTAATCCAGGATCTAAGACTGCCCCTTTTTTTCTCCATGAACAAGAAACAAGCTGAAGCTAAAGATAGGGATGAATAAAAGATGGCGGTGGATGTACCCTCGTTGGAGTGCACTTGAAATGTACTACTCCATGGCTTGTTGTTCAGCTATTGAGGGGTGTAAGCAAATCAAACCTGCTTATGAGTGGGTGTGGTTCTCTGTGCTTTCTAACAAAGTAAAGGCAGTGATAAGATGGGCTACCTGGATGTAGAAGCAGTGACAATAAGCAGCAGGTAAAATCAGGGTTTTGTCAAGTTGCATCCAGGGGAAGACCAGTGTGACAAGTAGTTTGACATGGCAGTCAGCTGGAAAAGCTGGTGATACATGCTCATATGGCTGAATTGGGATGTTCAGGTGGTTCCCCAATACAAAGACCTAATCTGACTGTTGTATCATGACTTGAAGTGTAAAAGACTGATTAGATTATATGGACTCACCACAGAGCAGGGGTGGTGCTCCTAATGAGATAGCCCTAAGAAACATTTGTGTTGCTTGTGAATATGGTACTTGCCACAGAAAGCCCCCTTCCTTCTTATGGGAATAACAAATGTAAAGAAGGTGATCTATGTAGATGGTGAGTGAGTCCAGTGTGGGTCATCACAACATTGATTTGTCCGTAAGGATCTCTGGGTTTAGACCTTAATGAAATGCAGCTTTTAAAGCCTGGTTACAATCATGCAAACTCAACCTTGCTGTAACCTTGGGATATAGTAAGAAGTCACACTCTTAATTAGTTGAATAAGACAGTGTGCTTTCCCCTTTGCACCCATACATTTAGGTAGATATAGGTAAAATGATATAGCCACTGTAGTTTTAGCATGCTATAAGTATTCCTTGTTTCCTATATTTTTATAATCAGCTAAGGGACACTGAACCTGCAAATTATCGCACTGTTATTAAAATTGTCATGGCAACCAGTAAATTATCTATTAAGTCAAGCTTAAGTTTGATAAATATTAACATTACATTTTGAAATTAAAACAAGAAGCAAGGCAGCTGAAAGGAAATACTTGTTTATGCATGTCTACATTAGCAACTGTCGAGCACTTTAGTTTCCAAGTTCCTTCCATTTCACTTTTTAGGGAGTAAACTTCCCCATGAACCTCTTTTGAAGGGTTGTACTAATGTATGATTCCGCTTGTGCATTTGTGTGTGTGTGTTTTTGTGTGTGTTTGAGATTACTTCAAAAGAGATCAGTCTAAAACACAACCTGCAGTTTGTTGCAGAAATCAAAACACACACATACAGACAAACGTTTTTCTATAGGATTAATATATATATATATATATATTTTTTTTTTTTTTTCTTTTCAGGTTCACCTACAGTTTTTTATTTTTTTTAATAAAGCATGCAGTTTTAATCGAATCGATTTTTAAAGATAAACCCAGCCATGTACACTCACACACAGCAGCACAAGATCCAACCCTCTCAGTACCTGGTAAATAGCTCATGCAGGTTTTGTCAATAAATGAGTGCAGCTTTGGTTGTCATTTGATTCAACAGGAATTACAGAGCCTCTCCAAGGACCACCCAAACATACACATCATCAAACTTGGTAAGAACTCAAGAGTTATGACCTTTAAATCCCACTGTTATGTTGATCACATTGCATTAATGTTTGTTTGTTGTTGTTTTTCCCGACCCCTTCCATCTGTCTAGATGTTGTCAGTGAGGAGAGTATAAAGAAGGCTGCTGTAGAGGTTGAACAAATTGTGCAGAAGGATGGCCTCAACTGTCTTATCAACAACGCTGGCGTCAACATCATAGCCAACTTTGAAACAGTGACCGTGGGAGAAAATGTTGGAGAACTTTCATACAAATTCTGTAGGACCTCTCCTGATCACCAAGGTGGTTTGTCTATCTGACCTACATAAACTGACCTTCCTCACTTCTGTAACTACATGCAGTAGATACTAAACAATAGGCTTTAAAATTGATAACTGAATACTAAGTTGGGACATTCCTGGGGGTTAAGACAGTCCTAGTTTGTACTTTTGGGGCTGTCTTTATTGAGTATTTAGATATTTGATTAGTTGACCTCTTATTTTTATTAATGATTATTGCTTGTACAGACAACTTTCTCCTGTAGATAAATGCTACGAATGAATGCAATGTAATTCTTAATATATCCTATTATTCTGACTATTTAATGTGAAATAAATTCCCATTATTGTATTTTAATCAAATGTATATGCAAAATCTTATATAAATCTTATTTTTTGAACAGAAATACTAGTGTATATATAGCATTGCTGTTCCTTTCTGTAAGTGAAAGAAGCAAGAGAAATAAAAATAATAATAAAAAACTCATAAACCAATTAAAAAAATGGACATAAAATAGATTAATAATTATGACCGTTATAGGCAAATCTATTAAAATTAAAACAGAATGTGAGCTTTATTGATGTAATGTTACCAATTATTATAAGTACTTGTTATTGTCAAAGATGATTAGAGTACTATGAGTTAATCAAGTGTTAGGATTACCATTACTAATAAAACAATTCTTAAATAGAAAAGAAAATGTTGTACTCCAAATATCTGTCTGAATAAGAAAATGATTAATTGAAATAATTTGTATAATTAATGATTATTCAAATTTGGCCAATAATGACCTTTAACTTGGCCTGTCAAACCATATATAAAAAGAGATCTTTATTTCTATTTTAACATTTAATATATTTATTTATTTTTGAGCTGCAAAAGTGTATTTTGAAATAAAATTTAGAGCAAATAAGAGAATGTCTTTTACCAATTTGGAAAAAAAGGTTTTAAATATTAGGAACAGCTTCATGTCTTTCATTGCAGGTCACTGATATTACAAGTGGCTTGTTGCTTGAATAGCTGCATTAGGCTTTGTGCTCAGCTATAAATTAGATTTTTCTAATTTAGTTTTTATTGTTAAGTTTCAGTGATCTACACAACTGCATTATGAAATCATAAATGAGTGGAACAATGGCAACTTTAATTTGAATTTAATACATTTTGATATAACATTTACTTTTGTTCCATGGCCCTCAATCAAGTTAGATTCTTTAGTCTTCATAGAAACGTTTGTGGACCAGAGGTATAAAAATCATAAACTGTCTTTGTTTTAGTCATCCTCTGTTATCTCCCATCATCTACACTCCAACATGCATGGGGATAGAGGAATAAAGAGCGTTGCTTTCTGTCATGACGATAAATGCCTTTTCTCATGGTTTGATGCCAAGACATTTTGTGGCTCATTATCGTCACCTTTTGGAGTGTCACTTCACTTAGATTTTAAATTTGTCATTGATTATTCTCTGTATTCTCATCCATAAACTCAAAATCTATTTTAATCATGTATTTGTGACAGCCCAACAAAACACATGCCTAGTTTGTCACAATGGGTTTTAGACTCTTGATGGTTTTCTTTGTTAGGCTATGCTTCCAATGTTAAAGCTGGCTGCTGCAAATGCAGTGGGAATGGGCATCCACCGAGCTGCAGTCATCAACATGACCTCACTTTTAGGCTCTGTTGAGCTCAACTGGGGAGAACGTGCTAAGGACTTTAAATGGTACCCATACAGAACATCAAAGGTATGATCCCTTTAACAGTCTTCATTTAACATCCTGTGTAAAAAGAAAAAAAGAAATAACAAACACTGTAACTTTGTAATGTTATCAGCACAGTAGACAAAATTGTTTATGTAGCTGAACACTGCAAGACTTTTTTGAGAATGGCATTCTTAATGAGCCTAAATTGCAAGGAACAGAAAATGCAGGCCATAAAATAATATTAAAAAAAAAACCATAAGCATAATTAATTTTTTTGCTGGAAAAGAAAAAAAAATAAGATACTGCTGTCTGATTTGCACAATGTGACAGAGTGCACTGAACATGATCACTAGATGTATGGCAGTGGACCTGGAGGCTGATGGGATTCTCTGTGTGGCTATTCATCCTGGCTGGGTGCGCACAGATATGGGAGGACCGGAGGTAAACACATTTCATTGCTGCTTAGTTTTCTGAGATTTGTACTTATGGAGTTAGTTAAAACAATTGTATTTAGGGTATTACAGCTTATAGTACATAAAACGCATGTCATTGTATCCCTTGAATTGCTAGAACAAACAGGTTGTTCAGTAAATCAGTCATGCTCATAACCCGTCTCACCTAGCATCTGTTTTTTATTTACACAAGGAGACTAATTTAAACCCTGTGACTCTATGAGGAAGTTATTAAGGATTAATAAATAAACACAGTAAATGTTATGACCTAATGACAGGGTTTTTTTATTATTATTTGAGCTTTGTATATGGCCGGTTGTTGTACCTGCTTGAAGTAAAAACTTCCTGCACAAGCAGCCTTTATTTGTTCCTGTTCTACATGAACCTAGTACTGCTGCACACTTCAGCCAGATCCCTTGTGAACCTTTCTGACTAGCTACCTGAAAAACTGTTCATTTAGAACGTATGATTTGGAAAATTGTAGTCAAAGTTGATTAAATACAGAGTTAATTTTAATAATAATAAACAAATTAAGAAATAAACGTTGACTGGTTTACCACCAACAACTGCATGTTAACGTTTAAGTTAGCCAGTGTCTATTATATTCGGAATTTGTTGTTCTTGGAGATGAAAATGGATATTTTGTAGTTTACAGTTCATTTCCTGTAGTATTGATCCACTCATCCCAAAATGTAAAATAAATTATATGTAACAAATCATTGTTTTGCATTCTCTCTGTAGGCACCATTGAGTATAGAAGAGAGCATTAGCTCTGTCTTGACTGTGATTAGAGGCTTGAATGAGAAGGACCATGGCATGTTTCTGCATTACACTGGTGAAGCTCTGCCATGGTGATTTTGCTGAAGAAAATGTACATTATAAATAATAAAACTGCTAAAAGGTTTGTGTGTTATTTGTTAGTATGCTTCGTTTGTTTCTATATGTTCTCTGGGGGACTATTCTAACCTTTCCAACTTAATTTGCAATAGTTTGAGTAATACTAGTTTTTCAAAAAAACAAAACAAAATAAAAAACAATACTGTCAAATATAAACTAAAGGCAAACAATATATAAAGAAAAAATATTCAGTGGCGGGCCGTGCTTTTGGTCCCTGGGCCTTCAGTGATATCTTACCCGGCTAAATCCACCTCTTCGATTATAGAAACCATCAATACTATACAAAAACGCAATATAACAACACGTGGCATTACAGAGAGAGAGAGGCATTTCACATATAGAGGGTGAATATCATTTTACTATAGCAAGATCCAAACCTCTACACTACAACCGCAACTGTGCCACCTACATCATCTGGAGCAGTTCAGAATCAATATTTGATTAATAACATTACGAAAACATAAAAATAAGAATAAAATACAACCTACTCACCAGAGATGCAGACTCATAATTTGCACAGCTCCTCAGAGGCTGTAAGGCAGTGGTACTGCTCGTATTTACTGGTCTGGAAGTGGAGAACAAACCCTTTCCCAGGCTGAGACCCGCTAGCTAGCTTCAGGGTTGGCCGACCTCCTCACGATGTCTAGCTTTTCTGAAAAAAATGTATTTTTAAGTATGTCCGAGACCAAATAAATTTCTCCTCCTCCATAGACATAAAAAAGTCTAACTCAGATGTACTCATGTGTGCAGAGCTACAGACATGACCAAGCAATCAGTGGACGGAAAAATGCTGATGCTATTCTGGACCAGATAGCTGCCCTGTGAGGTGAACATGAAATCTGATTGGTTAAAGAAACAGACTCATTGCTAAAAGAGACAGGTAAAAAGGCCAGCAGTACAGACTTTGAAGGCCCTGGGCAGATTAGATTCACATGGCAGCACATAGAGGCTGAAATCTGATTGGACAAAAAAAATCTAACATACATATACTGGAAGCAGTGCAGCCAAGAGAAACGCTAAGAAATGAAGAGAATAAACTGTTGGAAATAAATTAATACAATTTCATTGAACAAATATTAAAATGTAGGTTGTAAATGTAGGTCAGTGCTTTTGATAGTGTTTAAGACGGCCTACCACTGAAAAAGATAACATTTGCTTTCAGGCAGAGCAGAGCAGAGCTTTTATATGTGATCTCTGACGTAAACATCAATGTCATTGGGGCGTGTGTTTACTAGCAAACATACCTAAAACCTTACACCTTACCTTGTTCCTTCAGCCACAGTGAGCTCTGTTTACTTTTCTTGTTAGTTATCTGTGTTTTTCATTTGGTTACCTGGTATCAGTGCTTATTGTAAAAATAAATAGTACATTTTATTTATTGAATGAAGTTGCATAGTGCACATATAGAGAGATGCTAAACACGGTTTGCAAATACAGAAAAGCAATAAAGACATTTTGTTAAACTGGATGCATTCGCATATGTAAACATACTCTACTCTGAGTACAGAAATTATAAAAGTAAAGAGAGTTTCACATCTGGTAAATAAAAAAGTGCTCTGACTGGTTTTCCCTGGTGTTTGCTGATCATCTGTCAGCTGCCTGCAGTCAGTCTGTTTGAGGATTAATACAAATCGAAGCCACCATAGCTGAAGCCTGTCGACAACCAAAGCTGAGAATCTTATTTTAAAAGGTACAGTTTTTGTTTAATTAAGGAATAAAGAAAACCTATTTCAAAACCATAATAACTTAACAGTTCTAAAAGTAAATGGTATTATTATTGTTTTCAGTGACTCTTATGTAATACTATATACATTTATTATCTTTAAGTTTTTTCTTGGTTTTAAAGTTAGATAAGGTTGACATTAATAAACTGTGCATTTGTCTTTTCTCTCAAATCTTATATCACCAAACTTCTGTGTTCATGTTTTGTATTTTAAAATGTTATCTGTAATTTAAATAAGATCAGTTAGTGTAACATACAACAATAACACCATATGCCTTCTTTATAATAGAGCTGTAGATGGCAGGGGAAAATGTTGCTGTTGACTGCTTTACAGAAGTCCTTCTGGGGCATTCGGATACCATTCTCAGAAGAAGTTAAACACTTGGCTTTAGCGATTTCCTTGTTTCTTTTTCTTATTTCCATCTGTATTTTAATATGGCAAATCCATCGATACTGCACACAACACACTGCTTCCAAGCATGCTGGTATGTTCTACTGCAAACCTCATAATTCCACATTCATAAGATCAGTAAATAAACATTTGCTGTTATATTGTTGATGAAATCAGCTGGACAATTGTTTACGAAAAGAGACACCAAAAAAGTAATACTGTGAGAACATGGTTAAAATATTTGTATATTTAATTGCAGTTTATTGTTCACAATCAGACAGCCAGTCTGCAAAAAGTGAAATGTTTCAAAACTCGCAGATGCCCAACTACCAGGTGAGTAATACAGCCATTATGTAATGTAAGCGATTTCTATAATTAGACACTAATGTACCTCTTCCCATGGTATATCATTTATAGCATTGTTATTTAGAATTTGTGGATTATGGTGTTTTATCTTTCTTTTTTTATTATAATCTGAATTAAATTAATATGCATTAGTCTTGTAAGTAGCTATTTCATATTGAACTACATTACAAATTAAAATTTTATTTAATGTCTACCAGGCAATCATTTTGTCAGAATTAATAGACTGATTCAATTGTGAACACAGATGGCACATCACAGTTTTATAAAAGTTAACTAAATAAAACATTTGTTAAATATATTCATGGCACAATTATTGGCACACGTTTAGCCATTTGCCAAGACAATAGCTCTCATCTTCTTCTATATTGCCTGATGAAGTTGTTAAATACATGGCAACTTAAATGAGACAATTCCTCCATACAGAATCTTTCCAGGTTCTTTAAATTCACTCCTCGTTAGTCATCCTAATAGACTTTTTATGGGGTTCAAGTCAGAGGACTGGGATTAGTATAGCAGGACCTTAATTTTGTGGTCATGAAACCATTTTTGTGTTGATTTTGATGTACAGAACTGTGTAAACGTTTTCATGCAGGTGCTGTCTAAAATGTGGTAAAGTACGAATGCCTACAAAATAAAAGTGGTAATAGTTTATTTTTGTCAATTAACAATTTAAAAAGTGTATAAATGGAAGAAAAATCCAAATCAAACCGATATTTTGTGTGACCACCCTTTGTCTGCAAAACAGCATCAATTATTCTGTTCATGGTACACTGGCACACAGTTTTTGTAGGAACTTACCAGGAAGAACTACCCACAGATCTTATGGGAATGTAGGCTTCCTCAAATTTTTTTGTCTCATCACGTAATCTCAGCCACAGACTCAATGACGTTCAGATCAGGGATCTATCTGAGTTTGGCTGTTTCTCACACAGTTTTAATCCACCTATAAAGCTGTTTCTGTTTGTCAATGACTGTTTCATCTTAGATATGAGATTGATGACCATCAGCCCCTGCTTGGTATAATTGCTGAATCATACACCTGTCTCTGAGCTTTTAAAATCCCTGACTTTGTGCAAAGGTGTACAAAGTGTACAAAAGTAAGAAATAAAAATTTTCATTTGGATTTCTCTTCTGTTCATTTACTAATTAACATTTACACATTTTTTACATTGAAAAAAAATAACCTATTAACACTTTCATTTTTGAAAGCATTTTCACTTTATAGCATTTTACTGCCCGAAACTTTTGCACGGTACTGTATGTTTTTAATTATTGTCCTGCCGTAAAATCCAACAATTTATTTAAGCTTTCTGGCAGAGGCAGTCATGTGTTCATTTAATATCAGTTGATATTTAATAGAGTACATGATGCCATGTATCCTAAAAAATTCCATATTTAATGGTTGGTTCCATTTGACCAAAGGACCCAAATCCTATTTAAAGCTCCAGTAGTGTCGATTCATATGAAGACATTTAAGTTTGTTTTTTCAATGAGATTAGAGGCTTTATCCTAAAACCCTTTCAAACTACTTCTGTTATCTAAACAATGATGTGGCAGCAAGACAATTTATAGAATCATTGGAATACGTTCAAGAATTTTCAGTTATTGTTCAACAAGCAAAACAGGGAAATACTGTTATATTAGTGAAGAATATATATATATATATATATATATATATATACACACATATATACACATATATACATATATTCCCCAAACAAGTAATTAATACGATACCAATTATACTGTTAAGATTTTAAAACACAAAACACTTTTATTAGTCACTAAATAACTCTAGTTATTTATGAATTACTTTTACCATTATGAAAGCATATTTTTTTTAGGGAACATGGACTGGAATTAAGCTTATAATCATATATGCTAATGCTCCTATTTAAGCTGTATCTCCTGCATGATGAAGAGAGACCCTCCTACCTGAACAGCAGCTCTGATCTGGCTGGCAGTACAGACAGTCTTGGGAATGTGGATGAGGAACACATTCAAGGGATGCT
Organism: Silurus asotus; assembly: GCA_024362625.1. Taxonomy (NCBI): domain Eukaryota; kingdom Metazoa; phylum Chordata; class Actinopteri; order Siluriformes; family Siluridae; genus Silurus; species Silurus asotus. The sequence goes on along the minus strand of MU551638.1, from coordinate 97,310 downwards.
ACGTTTCTCACTCTTCTATGATCAGCTGCAGTCTCGGTTGGTGGTGACTGTATTGGAGGCAAGAGGCCTTGCAACACGTGCATTCAGCCAGAGTGTGGACCCATTTGTTCATGTAAAAGTGCTATGGGTAGCAGTGGAGGGTAAAGAGCAAAAGCAAAGTTGTGTACTTCAGGAGTGGCAGACACGCCCAGTCAAAGACAGCTGCAATCCTAAATTTGGGGATCAGTTCTTTTGCACAGTGACTAAGGAAGAAGTGCCCATGATCACAGTGCGGCTAGAGGTGAGGAAGAAGGTGTGGGATTCTTGTCTTCTACAACGAAACAGTGGCTAATGCTGAAGCGTTGCTTTTTGGAATTTTACTGAATAATGCTTTTATATTCAAAATCTTCCTGTTAAACACATGCAAATTATGTGGTAATGTGGTAGTGACCTTATTATTTTAGCCTCTGGATTAGTTTCCTTGGCCATTAAAGTTTAACAATGCTCTTGATCTCGTTAAAAAAAAATCATATGTTTTCATTTTATTGTATCATAGCAACCAATCATTTGGAGGACTGGTTAGTCTCTCATAAATCTTGCTTCATGGCACAATTCTTAGAAATATGAACTAATCACTAGTAAAATGCCTAGATCTGTCTTAACCCTTTCTTTGTACCCCTTCAGTATACAGTAATCCCTCGCCTATCGCAGGGAGTCTGGAACGTAACATAAATAGGCAAAAATCTGCGAAGTGGCAACCTAATATGTATACAGTACAGTATACAGAATACCTGTATATCTTAAGGTTTTATAAATCTTTCCTCTGCTCCTAAACACTTTTAATATTCTAAAACCTACATAATTTCAACATAAAAAATTGTTAAATGGGTACTCACTAGGCAATATGGGTACTCACCAGTGAAGATGCAACTTGAATGATGAGGATGATGATGAATTAGGTGTGCAGAACTAATGATGAAGGTGATGATTATTTGAATGTACTGCATTACAGCTCTTCCATAAGGTTATTTTGTTAGGCAAGAAAATTATTATTTTACCGCAAAAATAATTAAAATAACTCTTAACAATACTACCTATATACTGCAAAATCCCACGATACAGTGCAAAATCCGCAAAACAAAATTACATATGTTCCATGTAAAAGCCTACGTTTCCCCACAGAGCTGGGGAGAAGAGCAGACTTGCTGTTGTAGAGATTAATTTTGGTTCTAATAATACTCTAATTAGACCTAAAGATGGAATGAAATCTGCTTTGAAAGCAGAATCTGGCTTGGATGTACTTTTCTGTCCTCATGTTTTCATGTTTGATTATGCTTGCTGATGCTGAGGCCTACTGTATCTGCTTTGGAAAAGTTCTGCACTCTGTCTTCTCTGGTAGATGATTTTCAAAAATCTTGTTGATATAATCGTATCACTTTCTGAATCCAGCCTGCCCTTTTCTGTGCATGCAGTCTAGTGCATTATCTATACATCCCCATACGATCTGACAGAATAATTATTAGGTTTACTACTTAGCATAAAAAAGGACACTTATGAAAGAATGCTGTTCAAAGACTTCATCTTAGAATTCAACACCATCATTCCTAAGAACCTGATTGTGAAGCTGAGCCTTTTGGCCATAAACACTTCCCTCAGCAGCTGAATCTTGATCTTTCTGACTAACAGACCTCAGTCAGTCCAGATCTCCCTAGGGTTGTGTGCTCAGTCCTCTGCTGAACTCACTTCTGATTCACAACTGTGTAACAATGCATGGCTCAAAGTACAGCGTCAAGTTTATCATTAGCTAACAGACTGACACTCTTCACCCTCTTCCCCTCTGGCAAAAGGTACCAAATTTTTTAGGCATTCATGTCTTGACTGTGTAAAACAGGGGTCACCAACTTTTTTGAAACTAAGAGCTACTTCTTGGGTACGAATTAATGTGAAGGGCTACCAGTTTGATACACACAGTTTTTAGTTTGATCTAAGATAACACATCAAAGTACAGCGTCAAGTTTATCATTAGCTAACAGACTGACACTCTTCACCCTCTTCCCCTCTGGCAAAAGGTACCAAATTTTTTAGGCATTCATGTCTTGACTGTGTAAAACAGGGGTCACCAACTTTTTTGAAACTAAGAGCTACTTCTTGGGTACCAATTAATGTGAAGGGCTACCAGTTTGATACACACAGTTTTTAGTTTGATCTAAGATAACACATATGTTCAATTTACCTTTTATTATATGTTATTATTAATAATTAATGATATTTATCTATGTGAAGACACTGATCATGTTAATGATTTCTCATAATAATTATCAACAATGATTTAACAAAGTAGGAAACAGCTATTTTAGAAAAGGCCCGCTGGCTACCATGTTGGTGACCCCTGGTGTAAAAGATCCATCCCCCAGGACTTTTTAACAGAGGCTTAACTGATGCAATCATACACATTTACACATACTTTATTTGTTATTTTAGGTGAGAGATTTTGATAAATACTCTCGACATGGTATCCTGGGGGAGGTCCGTGCATCTCTGGATGGTCTAAAAATCTCATATCCATTGGAAATGCAGGCAGACCTACAAAAACCAAAGAAAGTGAGTCTATATAAGCTGGACACAAATAAACAGTCTAAAACATATTTTAAACCAGAAACGTTACCTGCACCACAAAGTTGCAGCACAGTTTTGAATGTTTCTATCTATGTTATAAATGTTAATTGATTAAGTCTTGTGATCTGCACTTCTGATCTAATTTCGTAAAGGTAGTAGGTAAAAATGCATTTAGGTAGCATGCTAAGAGAGACTAGAGAACTTGCTGGAGTCTGTTAAAATAGAAGTCAATTTTGTTTTGATTTGTATCCTCAATTTGCAGGACATTGTTGGTCAGGTCCTTCTGTCTCTCAAATATATGCCTACATCTCATAGACTAGAGGTGGGAGTCCTGAAGATCCGGACAGTTTTCCAGTCTAGTAAGGTGAAAAGAGGTAGGAGGAGCAATTATGGAATGTTTTGTGAAATAACTGAGCTAATTCAGATTGTTACAATTCACATAATGTCACATACTGACACTGCATTTTTTTGTTTTTGTTTTTAGCATTATATGCCAAAACCAAAATTGTGTGTAACCAGTGCAGGATTAGACATCAGAGAACCACTGAGAGGATTTTTTCAGACATGACTGTGTTCAATGAGGTCCTGATCTTCAGATTACCAGAAGGTCAGATTAATGAATTCACCCTCGTTTTGTCTGTCTATGAGCTCTGTCGTCGAAAAATATCCAAACGTCTAATTGGTCAACTAAGGTTTGGAAAGACTGAAAGTATGGAGGACGAGCACTGGAGGTTAATGATGAATGCACTTCGACAGCCAGTAGCCAAATGGCATTTTCTCTACTTGTAAATGTAACCACACCATGGACTTAACACAATGAACAGTATTGTGTTATTAAGGTAATAGAAATTTGATTTCCCAAAAATCTTTCATAAAGCACATCCTGCAACATCTCCATAAATTTAAGGCATGGGCTTTTTGATCAAAACAATAAATTGTCCATTATTGTTTTTTTAGTAAATGATCATCATTCAGAGACTTTTTTTTTTACAGATTCATGCTGTATATTAATTTCTATTTTTCTTTTCATTTGGACCACAAGGCAGAAATCATGCAGTACACTGAATTAAAAAAAAAATTTCAAAAATGGAATACCAATGTACTTATATGAAATGTAAATAAATGCAAACATAGTAGTGTAAAAAATATATACAAAATATATTTGAAAGCAGCTGACAATATTTTACAGTTACATATGTATTGTAGTATTGTAAATAAGATTGTATGACTTTTACAAATGTTTACACATTACTATAAAATGTACTTTTGCTTAGAAGTTAATTTCATACAATAAATATGCTTGTTAGACACACACAACGCCGTTTGTTTTTACTATGAATAATTTGAGATTATAGATTTGTATATACAGAGATAAAGAAAAACAACTTTTGAACAACAAATATTTTCAGTTGAAGAAATGCATTGACGCAGATATTACATGGCTGCTTATGGGGCATGCTCATTATTTTTTTATGATAATTTTACATAGTCTGCAATTTCACAGAGAAAGTCCTCCAATCTAATTGAAAGGAAATTTATAACGAAATTTATAACTGGAAAAACGTTTTTACCAAGTTAATCAACAGACCTTAATACAGTTGAGCATGCATTTCACATACTGGAGAGGAGACCAAACCCTCCCCCTAAACAAACAGTTAATAAAAGAAGATGTAGTACAAATTGGAAAACCATCACAAAAGAAGGATGTAACAGTTGGTGATGTTAGTGGGTCACAGGCTTGAGACAATTGGCTAGAAATGAGGTGGTCTGGCACCAAATGTGTCAGGTTTAAAGATGTTTAACAAATCTAGACGCAAATAGCAGTTATATAAAAGCAAAAGCTAATGTCACAAAAATAAATTCAGCTAAATATTTTTTTTTTTATAGCCATTTTGATCTGTCTTCATGAACACTGCCAGAATTCAAGAGATGGCTGTATATTTGTTGCCACAAGATGGCTCTCCAAGTACATCAACATACGCGTGTATGAAAGTAATAGGCAAATGACGAGACATGGGAATGCTCAAAAAGAATTCACATCACAGATCAGAACTTCCGCTTATCCTCTTTTTACCAGTTTGTTCATTATGTTTTAGCCTATTATAACCCAAATGGTATCAGATCCAGTTTAAGTTATTGTTATTATTATTATTATTATTTTTTTTAATTTATAATAGTTTGATAGCACAAATGTTTACATTTTGAATATTTTCATCACATGCTAAAAAGGCACATGAATAACTGTCAATATCGGGGATTTTAAATGATCATCTGTGGGCTACTTTGCTCTTCAAGGCCTTTCCCACGGATTCCTCACAAAGATGTGAGATGTGAAACCATCCATTGTTTGCTAAATATGAGCCATCAGGTGGGCCTCCAGTAAGAAAAGCACAGTTCAACAGCCTTGGAAATGATAAACACCCTCCTAGTTTTTGCTGAACTTTTTGTTATTTACTTAGTAAATGATTCTTCACCACCTTTATATAATCAAAGGCATAGTCTAATCCTCCTGATGGCTTTCTGTAGAATGTCCATGGAAAACTACAGAGGAGTTGCAGTCCTCTTTGAAAGTAGCAGCTTCAGTTCTTTAGGTTTCTTATACACTGAATACAGTTTTTTCAGACCACATGTCTTCCTCGAGGATGATGCTTTGCCTTTATCCTTTTGGGTTTTAACAATGTTCAGGTTTAACAATGGATAGTGTTTAACCCAATTTTAGTTGTTTCAACTAAGTCTCCTTAATTTTTAGATGCAGGCCAATAATTTAGCCCTTTTAAAAAAGAATAACTTATTTTCCATTACCACAGGATATGCCTACTGACATGGTTGTTTAGGAAATAAAAGGCAACTTACTGCATAAGTTAGAGTTAAATAACTTGTTGCCAGCTGAAAAATATGAATCACTGTAGTAATTGTTCAGTGGAAGGCTCTTAACTATTTTCTGTATTTTTGACATCCCTTGTTTCATTTGTTTTATTCATATTACAAATGACATTATGTATACTTCAAACTCTCTGTCCTGCTGTAATATGTGAATTTTACTTTGGAAAAAAATACCTATCTACAGTGAGGAAAATAAGTGTTTGAACACCCTGCTATTTTGCAAGTTCTCCCACTTAGAAATTATGGAGGGGTCTGAAATCGTCATCATAGGTGCATGTCCACTGTGAGAGACATAATCTAAATCAATCAATTAATCTATCTATCTATCTATCTATCTATCTATCTATCTATCTATCTATCTATCTATCTATCTATCTATCTATCTTTGATGAAGTCTTATGTTGACAGTGTGTTTTGGGTCATTTTTATATTGCATGATAAAATTGGTTTAGATTAGTTTAGTCTATTCCATAGACTTCTAAATTTATTCTGCTGCTACCATCATGAGTTAGTACTTCTTGCTGCTAAAATTCCAATCTCATACATTTACATTTTTTTAATCTCAAACCCAAATCCGAGATATGGCAAAAAAAAAAAAAAAAAAAAAGATTAATCCATGCTTGTTCTAGGGTTATCTGCTGCTGCACTTTTTTCTCACACCCTCTTATCCCTTTTAGGCAAATTTCACAGTTTTTCTGATGACAAGAGAAATTGCTTCTGGGACTTACAAGTTGCTGCTTAGTAATTAATCATTTGTGCAGTGTAGCATAATTTGTGACTTTTGGGTCTAATCGGTAGACCACAGATGTTATGTAATGCCCTGTGGTGGTGTTGTTATTTGGTGATGTTCTTGGAACAAACTTAGTTTTATTCCAAGTTAGTGGGTAGGTGTGTGCCTATTATACATGTTACAACCTTGCACTTACTTCAAAACAACAGATACTGTTCTTATTTTATGATTGTACAGTACAATTATATCAACTTAGTATATCATTTTATTAATCATATATTTTTAATAAAATAAAAGTAATATATCAATTTTGTGCCCTCCTTTCAAAACTGGTAAACATGATTTCTTATGTAACACAGTGGCACAACATATGATAATTTTGTATGATAGCAATGTTCGTGAAACCATAAAATGTGTTCACTTAGGGTGTGCTCACTTTTGCTGGCAGGTATTTTGACAATAATGGCTGTATGTTGTTATTTTTAAAAGACATTAAATCTGTACTGCTAACATGTACTGTTAATCTGTCTTACCCTTCATGTACTCTTTCTGACCCTGACTCCTTTTCCTATTTACTCTTAGCCACTGAAGCATTTCTCTATTTTTTTTTCCTCAAACATATACCTCCTCTGTCCCCTGACTACTAAACCCAAGAAGACTTCTTGTCCCGCCCCCTGGCTGTCAAAAATTTTGGGCAGCATTCATCAAGACCTTAGATCAGCAGAGAGAAAGTGGAAAAAATTGCAACTTTATAAAGACCTTTGCCTTCCTCTATGCTCTCCTGACCAAATTTCTTGATGTGACTTCTGCTAAAACTGCCTTCTACAAAAATAAGTTTAAGGCATCTGCACAAGATCCTTGTAACATTTACAACATTTTCTCTTCACTATTCAACCCCCTGCCACACCTGCTCCATCCTCCCTGACTGCCAAAGACTTTGCCTCTTTTTATGAAAGTATCTTTTTAGCAAGGCCTACGCATAACACACATCACATATCATAAGCTTGTGCTCCAGTACATCTGATCAAATGCACATTAGAAACTTGTGCTTGTTAATATTATAAACAGCAGCTACACCATTTACTGCTTATCTTTCTCTACATATTCCGAGGCATCATGAGGTTGCGCCAGCTCCAGTCACGTCCCACCTCATGAAGATTATAGACCTTTAAAGAAGTAGATGTCGAACCCTCAAACATCCCGAACCATCTAGAGACATACAGGCGCCATTTGGATTCCACTTCATGTAGAGTTTTATGATGATCTCAAATGTTGAGCTATTTTATGAGTTGTTCAGTAGCATAACCTCAAATGACTGTAGAAGACTGTAGAAAAGACATTGGTAGTTCTCACTCTCCAGTGATTGTGTTGTTTTGAAGATTTATAATCACACTCTTGATCACCCAAATGAGGATTGGTTCCCCTTTTGAGTCTGGTTTCTCTCAAGGTTTCTTCCTCATAACATCTAAGGGAGTTTTTCCCTACCACAGTCACCATGGCTGCTCATCAGGTATAAATACACAGCGTTCACCTTAATTTTGTAAAGCTGCTTTAAGACAATGTCTGTTATGAAAAGCGCTATTAAAATAAACTCGATTTGACTTGACTATGATAAGAAGATTGAGGAAATCTAAAGCAAGTCTTGCTTTAAAGTGGCACATTCCACAGAGCCGGCCCTTTTGGCTGTCACTGAGAAACTACATGCTGCTCGATCAGCCAAGCTGGCATCTGTACTTATCCTCCTAGACCTTTTAGCAGCATATGACGTAGTCAATCATAAGATTCTGTTGTCCACCCTCAGGAGCCTCAGTATCCATGGATCAGCATGGGAATGGTTTGCTTCCTACCTGGAAGGCCGCTTATACCAGGTAACATGGAGGTTGTCCACACCACGCAGACTCTCATACTTGGTCCTCTCCTTTTCTTCCTCTATACTCGCTCCCTTTGTTAAGTCATATACTAAAATCCGTTGTATTACCAATGCTATGCTGATGGCACTCAGCTCACCCTCTCTGTCCCTAACTCAGATACCATAGCTTCCACTTGGATCTCGGCAATCCTGGTGGACATATCTTCATGGATAAGTGCTTATCAACTAAAACTCACTCCCAGCAAAACCGAACTGGTGGTCTTCCCAGGTGATTCAACTCCAGGTCAGTATCTCGGAATGTCTGTTTATAACTCTCTGCTCTCCCCTTCAGTCACCGCTTGCAACCTTGGGGTTATGGACTATGGACAGTCAACTGTCCTTCTCCACACATGTTGCTAATGTGACTCCGTCTTTTTTACAACATCAGAGGCTGCTCAGATGCTTGGTTAGGTCTCTTGTCATTTCAAGACTTTTCTACTGCAACTCTCCACTGTCAAGTCTACCTCTGAACAATATTCATCCACTGCAAATGATCCAAAACACAGCTGCGTGACTTGTGTTTAACCTGCCCAAGTTCTCCCACACCACCCTACTGCGGTGCTACATCCACTAGTTTCCGGTAGCCATATGTACCAGATTCAAAACACTGATGCTTGCCTACAAAGTAAAAAATAGACCAGCACCATCTTACCTCAGAGACCTTATCACTCCTCACACAGGACCACACTGCATGAGATCCTCCAGCACTGCTCGACTGGTAAATTCTTCTCTCAGGGTAAGAGGTAAATATACTGCTCTGTAAATGCATACTGTTAAACCTGTTCTGGCAATGAGGTGGTGGAATGAACTTCCAGTGTCTGATCAGTGGAGTCACTGGCTTCAAGTGACAGGCTAAGACCTACCTTTTTCTGAAACACTTAAATTAGCACTTTTTCAGGTTTGCTTTGTTTTATACATTTTAAAAAATCCTCTAAACAGAGTTGAAGGATGATTTATCTCAAGTTTGTTGTCTATTGTATCAGTTTAAATTTATTAATTGATCGAGATTCAAAGCCATTTTTGATGTCGCTCTGGACAAGGGCGTCTGCTAAATGCAATGAATGTAAATGTAAATATCTGTACAAGCTGCACTGTGACTAAAATAATTCAGAGTTTCATTTCTATTGTATTGTCTCTTGAAAAGATAAGCTAAAATGGTTGCTGAAATGTGGGGCGTGTGCTTATTTTTCTGAGATTGAGAGTGTACATACTGAACTTTGTTTTGGGTGGGACACTGTCTTTATTGCTGTGTGTTGTTGATGTGTTTGTTAATTATTAGACTGTAATACCTAGTGTGCCGAATCTAGATTAGATTAACTTTACATTTATGGCAAATTCACTTTCAATGTACTGCTGGCTCTGTTTTGGCTGTATGTTTTTTTAGTTTTTTTGTTTTTTTTAAGTGATCTGTTACATAACATGCTGCTTTCTTTATTGACACAGTTTTGCAATCAAGGATTTTCATATCCCCACTCAACAGTCAGTCCGTTCTAGTTTCTGTCTCAGGGCATTTACAGTTGCCAGCATACTTTGTTACTCAGGCACTCTTTTTGTTTTGTTAATGCTGATTGACTCTTTGGTATGCCATGGCTTGGACTCAACAATCCTATCAATAAAGAGATCCGGTCTAGTAAACAGATTACACAGTAGTCCCATCACTGTCATGAGCAAAGCCTCCTTCCACCCACAGTAACTCATTTGCCATTTGTAGGAGAAACCTTTTCTAAAAATAAAAATAAAAAGCCAGCTGTATGATTTATTCTCATTATTGCAATATTTAGCTGTCTGGAATACACACACAGTCACATTTATTCTCTGCCTGTATCATAGCAAATTTTAATGAAAAAGTACCTTCAGGAGACACTGAAGGTACTGATAAGACGAAAGTACTTTTACTAGGACCACATGCAGCTAGATGTAAACTTTTGGCTTATGTAGAATCTCTGGATGGTCTTTTCATCTTAGTGTGTACAGCAGTCAAAGACCATGGTGTGATTATTGACTCTAGTCTTTCCTTTGAGGCTCATGTAAATAACAGAATTGTCTTCTTTCAACTTAGAAATATTGCTAAAATTAGAAATATGATTTTATTACAGGATGCAAAAAAAATAAATCATGCTTTTGTTATATCTAGATTAGACTACTGTAAAGCTTTACTGTCTCAGTGTAAGTGCATAAATAATCTTCAGTTAGTCCAGAATGCAGCAGCAAGAGTCCTTACCAGATCTAGAAAATATGACCACATCAACCTGTTTTAATCAGTCTATACTTGTACATTGGCTTTCCATAAAAATCTTGTATTGATTATAAAATACTACTACTGATGCACTGAAGAGTCCTGTGCCGCAGGATCTGAGTGAACTTCTGTACCATTATGATCCCCCATGCCTACTTAGGTCAAAAGGGGCAGGCTGTTTGTTGGTATCTCAAATAATGAAGACAGCAGCAGTGGGCTGAGGGGGCTTTCTCCTACAAAGCTCCACAATTATGGAACAGCCTTCCAACTAGTGTTCGGGGCTCAGACATAGTATCAGTGTTCAAGTAGAAGCTGAAAACATATTTAGTCAAGCCTTTTTTGGTAGGTTTTTCTTAAAGAATAGATCATGGATATAAAGTGTCCCCTCACTCTTATGTCTTCGCTCAGGTTTGTTGACGTGATGTGGTAAGTCGTCTCTTTTCCCAGAGATCTCTCATGTCTGTGTTACTTCCTGGCTCTCCATTTTAGTTATGCTGCCATAGCGAGTCTCGTCAGTCCCCAACTGCACAATGTCCTTCACTTTTATACAACAATATGGATACTTAATAGTCCATATGTTTCTCTCCCTGTCACCCCTCTTCTGTTCTTTCTCTCTCTCACTCGCTCGGTCAAGTTAAACATGATCCTGAAGTACTAGTGACCAGTGTTCCTACCCCTCTTCTCGGATCTGCCCGCATTGACTATCAGCGTTTCAAACGTTTATTCACAAAATTGCGCAACATACAACCAGCGACACATCAGGAAGGGGATAAGTGAAAGACAGTGTTTAGTAGCATGTCAGGCCACCTCAGATATCTGGTCTAGCCATATGGGTTTTCTAGTGACCTCTCTGTTTTCCAGTGCCTCGTGAGATTCCTGTCTGACCTCTTCCTTCAACCTGTCCTTCACCACTGCAAACAGGAAAGGACTCAGAGCCAATCCTTGATGCAGTCCAACCTCCACAGTGAACCAGTCTGTCGTTCCTACTGCACACTTAACTGCTGTCACACTGTCCTCATACATGTCCTGCACCAACCTCACATACTTTTCTGCCACACACGACTTCCTCATACAATACCACAACTTCTCTCTTGGCACCCTGTCATACGCTTTCTCTAAATCCACAAACACACAATGCAACTCCTTCTGACCTTCTCTATACTTCTCCATCAACATTCTCAAAGCAAATATTGCATCTGTAGTGCTTTTCCTCGGCATGAAACCACACTGGTGCTCATGAATGGTCACCTCCTCTCTCAGCCTGGCTTCCACTACTCTTTTCCATAACTTCATGTTGTGACTGAACAACTTTAGTCCCCTTTAGTTAGTGCAGGTCTGCACATCTCCCTTATTGTTAAAGATCGGTACCAGCAAACTCCTTCTCCATTCCTCAGGCATCCTGTCCATCCACATGCTTTTCCGAGCTTGTTTTCTCTGCCTAGTTAATCGGTACAAATTCTTTTCTCCTTCTCCTTCCGTATGTGAAGTGTCCAACTTCACATACAGCTCCTCATATGCCTTTTCTTTTGCTTTTGCCACATCGCTCTTTACCTGCTGCCACATCTCCTTGTACTCCTTGCCATGAGAACATCTATCTGCCGATCCCAATTCTGTTTTACAACCTCTTTCTCCTTATGATTTCCTGCACTTCCTCATTTCACAACCGCATCTCTTTGTCTTCCTTTCTCTTTCCAGGTGTCACACCAAGTACCCTCCTAGCTGTCTCCCTTATCACTTCTGCAGTAGTTGCCCAATCATCCAGCACCTCTTCACCACCAACAAGCCCCTGTCTAACCTCTTCCCTGAATCTCACACTATGGTCTTCCTTCTTTAGTTTCCACCACCTTATTTTTTTCAGTCCTTACTCTCCTCCTCTTCTTCTTTTCTCCAAAGCCATTCTACAGACCACTATCCGATGCTGTCTAGCTACACTGTCCCCTGCAATTATCTTACTGTGTGCACCTTCTTCCACTTCTTCACCTTCTTCCGCCCTTATACATCACCCCTTCTTCTTAAAATAAGTATTTACCACTGCCATTTCCATACTTTTAGCAAAATCTACCACCATCTGCCCTTCCATATTCCTCTCCTTAAGGCCATACCTACCCATCACCTTCTCATTAAATGGGCTTGGGATCGGCACTAAGAGTTCACTGGCTTGTGCAACCCTAATGGCTGGGTTGGGTATACAGCTTTCGTTTTGGTACACATTTGGTATAAAATGAAATCGTTTTTAAGTGCAGAACATAGTTAAAATTTGGGTTCCCTCAGGAAGGTATAAGGTGATGAACTGCAAGTTTGTTTAGTCTCTGTCTCGAGCTTTGAGCGCTTTTTCTCTTTTTTTATTATTAAACTTGCAAACATAAACAACAACGCCAGGGGTATCAAAAAGAAACAAGAGTTAGCACAATGTCACAGTGGCTACTCAATACCCAATATCGGAAATAAAATTAGTTTTGCGCATGCATGAAAACACTAAAGAATCCATAGCGCTAGCACTAGCCAGGAAGTGGCCAGCGGCTAACCCTAACACTATGGATTCTTTTGAGTGTCCAGCTTAAAGAATTTCTCTTAATGAAGAAAAATGAAGAATGGAAGGAATGAAGACATTTGTTAGACTATGCTGAAACAAGTAGAACAGTTAGGTAGAATCTAAGTAGAGTCTTTAGAATTTATAGACATCTTTAAATTAAATACTATAAATGTAAAACATTCACACACTTACATTCACATCTGTACAACGCAAATAGGGTCTAACAAATGTAAACTATTTAATTAAATTTTTCAATTTATTTTATCATTCATTTGATTCCTCAATTTAATCAATATAATAATAAAATGATTTGATCATTAATTTGATCTATTCAATTTTATTTTTTATAAAATATTATTTTATATATTTTTTAACCAAGCAGGCATTTTATTTAAAACTGTTCAGATGTGGATGATCAAAATTAATAAACTGTGTTGATAAAAAATGACAAGCAATTTTATGTATTACATAATTCCCTCTAACCGTACCAAAAATTAAATCCAGGTACGTACCAAACTATCAATTTTATATATAATAAATAAGACATTTCTTTTGGATAGTTTTTCATATTTTTATTAATACTTCATTTTACTACAGAACATGGTTAAACATTTTTTTTAATTGAAAAGCCACTTTCTTACTTCATTACAATACAAAAAGAGTAAACTGTAGCACAAACTGTAGTTTGGCTTTAAATTGTCCTGTAAAATTGTACATACATGAAGTCAGATAATGTCTGCAGTATATAATTTATACACCATTGCATTTACTTATATATATATATACAACTATTTGTTTTCCATTGCCCCTTGTTTTTATAGTGGAATTCAAGATTACATTTTCAGAATGTGTATGAATTTCTCTCAGCTTAGGAAAAAGGTTGACTAGGCACACTAAATAAAAAAAAGAGGAATTAGCAAGATTTAAATGCCTTCACAAAACAACATTTCTTATTAAGGAAAATCCCTCTTCCATTAAAGGACAAAACCCAGGTTCCACTTTTTACCCAACCCAAGAAATACTTTATACATGGCTCATGTGTGACACACACTAAAGTTAAAAACAAAATGAAATACTGTAATATACACCTGCAGCTAAATATAACAAAAGATATTCAAAAATAGTAGCAGAGAATGTAAAATATAAAAAAAAATAATTTTATCACAGTTAACAAAGTTAAGCTTATACTCCAGGCAATTGATAAGTTATAATACATTTAAAGAAATGACTTATGTCATTACGCAGTTTAAAAATCAATCAAAAAAATTGATCTTATGTGGATCAAAGAGTGTTATCTATGAAAAAGGGAAGGATCATCAATATGTAGCACAAGTTAATAGTGAACACTGTATACACAAACAGAAACAGAGTTAGTAAGCTAAAAAAAAAATATTTTTCAGACTCCAGTTTCTAATTTAAAATCAGATCACATGCATGATCTAATTTTCACGTGAATACAGGTGATCACCTTCCACAAAGTATTTTTGATTTCTTACTCTATAGCCCTCTTAACCTACTATCATAAAAAATATATATATTTCTAGTTGGTCAAGTATAGGAAAAAAAAACACACCAAACACATGATCATAAGGCTTCACTAAGAAAACAAGTTGAATGAAAGTTGAATGTCTAACATCACTGAAAAGCCATAGTGCTGAATCAGTTTGGTCTGCCACCATATAGCTCAAGGTCCACGACTGTAAACCTCACGTTTTCACATTTCCTAGTGCAGGCTGTAAAGATAACACTGCAGAGATTGCTTGCTATAATAAAAGCAGACACGCGTAACTCTTTGGGGTCAAATACTCCCACCTAGCTGAGCTTCTAAATGTTATTGCAGTAGTTTAATCAGTTTTTTTATTCAAGAGTCAACCCATGACTTTATATGTATTAGGTTTTTTTTGTTTGTTTTGTTTAAGTTGCATAGAAGCTTTCAGGATTAAAAATGTGTTGAACTTTTCAATCTAAAATACAACACTGGGATAAACTCTGACAAGTAGCATAGTACACATTTAAACTCCCTTTATATAAATGTGCAGCACCATATATGCAGCACTTTAAGTTGAATTCAAAAACCAGGTCTGCTGTTTCCACTTCACGCTTCTTCGCTTTTTTGTATCTTCTGTAATAACATGGCTTTTAAACTCCCAGCTCCTTTTTAAGTTTGAAGAATGCCTTAAATCTAGCTATGGCATAGTCCTGTCCGGATGAGGGGGAAAAAACAGAGGGAGGAAACAGAGGGGGTGGTGAGAGACAGTATACTGATTACTTTATAAATAAATAAATAAATACACACTGTGTAGTTCTGCTGTCAGCATGACATTTTTATCCCTTAAGGTATTGCTGGCAAATTTCCTAATTGTTTCCCTTTACAAGTAAATATTTAGCTGCATAAGCTTTTGTCATGCCACCCTGAACTGACAAATATTTGAACTTTGCTCAGCGGCAGTACTGCATTAACCATGTGTACACACAACTGTTCTATTAATAAGATGTTCTGCTTCCTTTCTATTGCAGCCCATATGCACTGTATTACAATTTACAGTTTAACTGTCTAAAACCCACCTGAATGTTTATTTTGCATAAACTCTATTAAACAAAGAAACTCACCAGGTAGGGAAACTTGATTGTGGACAGTCTTGCCTGAATTATTGACCACAACCCCCAGAAAAAGTGTGATGCAAGACTAAACCTATGACAAAGAGAAAGAGAAGAGATTTATGTCACACATTGTGGAAGCCACATGACTAAAAAGAAGCTGAGAGCCATTTTGAGGCCTCTTTCTTGGAAATAAGCATCACTCTTGGATGAGTTCCAAATGGTGGCTCAATCTCCAGCTGTACAGTAAAATGGAGGCCCAGAGAGTATTTGTACAATATCATATGCTAGTTAACAGTTAAATTAGTTTATAAAGCAATTATAAATCCAAGCTTACTTCTTTAAAGTGTAATAAATAGATTCTTTATAATTCATTTCCATTCTTGGTATCCTCAATGAAATGTGAAAGATAATAATTGTCAATGGAATTAGAAATACGGAAATATAAGAAACTATTCTTACCTGCTAACCTCCACTAAAACATCCTCGCAAATTTTTATCTGGTTTTCCTCACTCAAGTTTTTCAGTTCAGGGTCATATTCCAACAGGTAGCTTTTAATAAAATGCATCTGAATAGAAAGAAATAGAAATATATATTTACTGTGTTGATATTTTAGTGAGGGTTAGCTCACAACAGCATAGGTCCATACTCAAAATACTAATTTTAAGATTTAAAACAATATTCTTCTAGAAGATTAGAGCTTGGTGATTGTAAACTATTTTTTATTATCCTGATCTGACAACCTTGTCATTAACTGTCACACAGTGAACATGGAGCTGCATGATTCATGCCCAAGTTGGCTTCTATTGCCACGTGCAGTAATAACATTTTGGCACTAAACGGGCCAAGTGACTCACAACATCTATATATGGAAGCATTTTGTAAAACATTACCTTTTTTAATTTGTTGGTCACTCAAAAGAGGTAGTTAATAGTTCTGCTATAAATTCAATATTTAGTTGAAAATGAGGAATCAACATTTGCTGCACAGTTGATATGGTGTATCTGCCTCATCTATGAGGTAAAGTTTACATTTTCAAATTCCATACCTGCTGAGATCTGTTTGGATAATTCTTGGTATTTACAGTGAAAAAGGGTGCGTCACAGTGGTACTGGTACATCCATTCACAAAAGTAATTTGCTATGTCGAATTCTCTGTAAGAAAGGTATAATCATTTTAATGACGTACATTACACAGTTTCCTGTATACATTTTACAGGGTTTCTGATCTATCATACATTTCAGTGTACATGGGGCCAGAAAAAGTGATAATCTGCTGGCAGAGCACCTCAAACTAAGCAGATCTTTCACACAAGCCTTACAACAGCCATGGAAACCTAACAAAAGACCCATCTGACTTGAGTGTACACCCAGCCTCTAATGCTACACTCAAACTGTAAAACTCTCCTTAAGTGATTTTATGACCCAGGAGACCAACTTGAATGAAAAGCTTGAAAAACAAATCATGCCTGCCAATGGTTGGCCTTTTCAGGTTTAATTCTGTCCAAATATCCCCTGTTTCCCAGTTTGCTTCAGTGAAGCCTTAACCAGCTAGAAGTGCACTATATTTTTTAGTTGGCTGCCCATGGATTATGGGTAAAACCCAATCCATCTTGAGCTATAACGTGGGAATGTAAAGTCGTGACAAAAATATTTTGACTGGCCTGTTGGATGACTGCCACAGGTTTCAATTGTAAGTCTCTTTGAAAAGAGGGGTTCTTGCCTGGCATTTTAAACATGAGACTGCCCTGGGAAACCTCGGAGGCAAAGACCGAGAGCACTTTTGTAGTCTAAATAAATCTATTTGCTCAATATATTACTTTAATACAGAGCTGGGTTATTTTGATAGCAGGCATTAAGAAAGAGCACAAATTTACTGATGTGCATCTAATTTTGTCAGGTGTAGGCAGAGGATGCTCCTTTGCATTAAGCTACGCAAAATCAAGAAAATTGTAGCAAAGGATTTCATATGGCTATGCACTTTAAGAACAAGTTCATTGTTTTACCCCTTTGGCTTGAACTAACCATTTATTACACACTGACAAATCTCATAAGAAAAACAACAATAAGACATACAGACCTGTAGTTGTAGCTGCTGTACTCAAAGTCAATCAGCATAAGCTTCTCCTTTTCCATGTTTTCCTGGTCACTTACAAGAAGGATGTTTCCTTTAAGCAATAACAAAATGTTAAAATAAAGGACACACTCTAGCAAAATCTCCAGAATACACATATCTATCTATCTATCTATCTATCTATCTATATATATATATATATATAATACACACACGGAATACTAGGCGTCAGAAACCGGGAGTAAAGCAAGGTGAAGTTTATTGATCTTAACAGAGTAAACAAAGAAATATCAGAGACGGGAGTGCTGGAAATAATGCCCTAACCCGGGGTCAGGGACCACCCTGGAGCCTCATCTCAACAGAGGTTGAAGGCAGGTGCTTGGGACGAATGTCCTTCCCTCAGGGTATTCCGGTGGGGTAGGTTCCAAACGGGTGGCCATCCTGAATTGGGACTGAGGATGAGGTCGGGTGGAATGATGAATCTGTGGGGTCGTCGGGGCCGTGGGTCCTTGAAAGGGCATCCGCTTTACTTGGAGCCTGGGCGATAGGTAATGGTACAGTGAAAGCGTGTGAAGAACAATGCCCATCGGGCCTGACGGGGCTTGGGTGTTTTGCTTCCTGAGGGTATTGGAGGTTCTTGTGATCAGTGATCACGGTAAACAGGTATGTCGCCCCCTCCAGCCTGTGCCGACATGAATGTAGACCTCCACATTCTGGGATGGATAGCGGGTAGATTCGACCCTTTGGCAGTTTGGCACCTGGCAATCCCATTGCCGATGAGGTGGTAGGCAAGTGGCAGCCTGCTTGCTGAACACATCCTAGGAGGACCGATACTCGGAAGGGACCTCCGACTGGACTGGATCCGTGACCGAAGTTGGTTGGGGATCCATGGAGATCAGTTTTCAGTCCGATCTTCTGGAATACCAGGCGTCGGAAGCCGGGAGTAAAGCAAGGTGAAGTTTATTGATCTTAACAGAGCAAACAAGGAAGTATCAGAGAAGGGAGTGCTAGAACTTAGCTAAAGCAAGGTTCTCGAGCAGAGTAGCAAGGAATACGGGAAACAGTTGAAAATGCAGGATCCTTGGGAAGTCCAAGTGATCTGACATATGTATACTGTAGATCGGACGGCAAGTGAAGGGTAGAGGAATCTTTTACGGGTGCTCGATTAAGGGAAAACAGATGTAGGTGATTAGTAGGAGGGAAAGGCTAAGTGGGAGTGTTGAAGGGTGGTATAACTTTTTACCTTCTTGTAAATCATTGTGGCAGAAAACAACAGGAGATTTGGAGGGCTCCAGAAGGCACCTATAAACACAATTAGCCCGTGTAAGACTGCAGCACTGATGCACTGAATCACTGTTAATTCAATGGTAACACTCCAACAGTTGTTACCCTTAAAATTAAATTCCTTCCTTTATTTACCTGAGGTTCTCCATCTCCTGAGGTAGGTTGTAGCTCATAAGGAGGTTGAATTTTAGTGTCTGGATCTTACTGCTGAAGGTTAGGCTTTGTATCTGGTTCATATACCTACGATGTTGGAAGCAAATAATTATGTAGAGACAGGAGATTCAGGCCATAAACATTCCACCAGTTAGAGGTCTTCAAATATGTGAGGATTCCCACCTAGGCCGAATGTTTGTCTATGTTTTACAAATCAAGATAGATTTGGTGTCAGTATAAAATACATTTTTGTTTTTTTGGCTGATTTGAAGGCATTAATTTGGGAAATTCTGAATTACATGAACCTTTTAATATACTTTAATGTTGGCCTATATGCAAAATACCAATCCAGTTGACAGTCCAAATCTCACTCCAACGGGCTTCCTTTTTATAAGCCTGACTCAATCTGGTGCACTTTATCTTTCTTTTACAGAGCTAATGGAACTGTTTTCCATCTGTTAGGTTGATTCGAGTAACCTTAATTGAAAGTGTTGCAAGGGTTGGCTTTTACAATTACAGGTTTTATTTATAAATAAAATTTTACTGACAAGAGAGGAGTAACACACAAGGGTAAGGATTAATCTATTATTCACCTACTGCTATCACCCGGAAGAGACATTATAAAATATGACATCATAAGATAAACTGTTGAAAGTGCTGGAAAAAAAAAAAAAAAAAAACAGTTGCAGTGTCACTCACTTTTCCATCGTGCCAAACAGCCATTTGGGCTCTTTGTTCAACGGCATCTTCATCTTGTGGAACCTAGCGATTTTCTCTGCAATCTCAGTAGATAAACTGAGACTTTTCTGTTCCTCTTTGGAAAGATTGCAGCTCTATACAGACAAAAAATAGAATTGGGAAATGGTTGGAAATAGTATCTGGATAATATGTAATGAATTTTGCTACCAGTGACATCTGTATTCTTTTATATATTAATGAACCAGTTATGTAGGCTTGCACACACTGACATCAGCACTCGCTGAGCCATGAAACTCCATACTATAAGACTTACTGGGAAATACTGTTCCAGTCTTCCTTGGGGAAAGATGCCATAGAGCTTAGGCCCAAGCTGCCTTTCTGCCAGAATGGCAAACATCACACTTTCCAGAACCATAGAATCATCTCCCTGCATAACATACACACATTATCTAACATATGCATGCACATTTGACCTTCAGAATCAAAGATAAAGTACATTACAAACACACACACACACACACACATTTGCAATTGCCCACATTTAGTCTGCTAATAGTCACACCTCATAAAATTCATCTTTCAATACTCAGAAATTATAACAGTTTTTTTCTTTGTCCACCATTAAAATCTATCCTTTAATTACAATTAATGCAAAGCAATATATAGTTGACTAGTAATTAATAAAAGTAGGTATTATGCGCATAATCACAGCACAATGATAAACACATGCGCATATGGTGTATAATCTAAATCGTCTTGATTTTTATTAAATCTAGACTACCATACATAGCTTTCTATTTGTCTTAATTAGCTCTGTTTTCATTTTTCATATTTTTTTTTATTTAGAATAGAGTAAAATGTTACTTATACAGTAGTTGCAATGTGGTAAATATCAAAGCCTCCGGAAAATATATCATGCTCATAGACAGAGCAAGAGATTTTTGCTGGGTAAAACAACTATATTTATTGAATGATCAGTGTTTTGTTCCCATGAGAAACAACTACTCGCTCAATTGTTTGATCTCTCTTTCTCTCTGTCTGTCACTCTCTCCCCTTCACTTTCTATAACAAAGCAGTCATGTGCTTTCTGGGCTTGGCAGCAGCTTGGGGGATTTTCCATTGCTTCATGCACCATAGAAAACAAGCCATAACTGAATAACCATGCAGATTAAACCACGTATTGAGCTGAAAGTGGTCCACAACATGCAGTAGGCAGTGACAATTAAGCATGGTGTTGTGACTGTAATAAAGGTGTATTATGCTTATGCATTTGAGTGGAGCACAAGTAACAGACTGTTTCAAAACAATTAAATCTACAGTAAGAGATACTGACATGCAGAGAAGACATGTAAGCTACCTGACATCAAACAACAAGGTATAAAGTGAAAGTAAGCTTCAACAGGATCCATGTCATGTGCCTTTGCTGACTCTGGGAGTGTCAAGTGTATAAGAAATGGTGTAGAATTTTGTATATTTACATCCTTAGTGTCAATTCAGCTTCAAGTAAGACGAAACTAAAATAGCATATGTTATTGATTTTTAAGTTATTCAGAGAAGAAGAGAGATCAGAACCAGTTAAATCATTATGGTTCCCTCCACAGTTATAAACGACTAACATGAGCTGATTCACCACAGTCCAGAGTATGTTTATGGAAAAGCACAACCTTTACAGGTTAAAGGCTAATCAGAAAGCAACAAATCAAGTCATCTGCTAAAAAAAAAGCTAACAAATCCTAAAAGTAGCAAAGGAAATTTTGCAATTTCTCAAAATGTAGAGCGAAAAAGTTTTATAATAGCATGGTCATGTATTGTTGATGTAAAGACCTTTTTATGGGTGAATCAAAGGCATGATTTTTAAAGGTGCTTAGATTTAAAGGACCACTGTCAAATTACATGCAAACAACACAATTGACATACATGCAAAAACAGCACAATCCAATTTCGAAGATTTTGAACTTACTTGAAAATGATTTTCTGACTGTCCTGAGTCTCCTTTATTACAGGACATCTAGCAATTAGAGAAAAAGTCAAACACTTACCATGAGTACACAGTCTTACTTTTTTTTTTTTTTTTTCGTTAACCTTTTGATCTTCATAAAGCCGGACGCAACACACAATGAAAAGTTTTTCGCCAGTAAAAATGCAATAACAACAGTATATGCTACAATAACTTATGCTACGATAAGAGAAGTATAATTTTCAGCTGTCTTTGCACTCCTGGTTGGCTTTGCAAATGTTATTTGTCTCACATCTGGAGA
This sequence comes from Silurus asotus, assembly GCA_024362625.1. NCBI lineage: Eukaryota > Metazoa > Chordata > Actinopteri > Siluriformes > Siluridae > Silurus > Silurus asotus. Next base: position 75,358 of record MU551638.1, on the reverse strand, counting down.
ATTTGTATATACAAAGCAAACAAAGAGAGAGAACATTTATGACAGAGCAACACACAAAAAGGTCAAATGTCAAATGGTTTATGCGTTTGATATAACGGCGAGAACTTGGCCGACAGTGCTTTAGCTTCTGGGATCTAATACTGTACCGTGACTGGTAATGGTGGACCACCTGGGAACAAGAGTGCTCAAGGCACGCTCCTTGGGCAAGCCTACGGCAAAGAAGACACGCAGGTACAGGCATGGAGGTACATCACCCAACAAAATACGGCATTCCTCATTCAAACATCCATGCTCTCACCCAACAAGCTCTCATACATACTTTCTTTCTAATGCATACACACAGTATAAAACATGCACACACACTCCCTCTATCATTTGTGAAATACAAATATAGTTTGCCATTTAATGAATGTTTATTTAATTCTTTTTTTTTTTGCTTTGATTCAAAGGACAAAAAATATTTTATATATAAACTGTCCAAACTCCCATTTTCCACCTAGTGAATTACTTTTTAATGAACTGATGGGTTCATGTCATACATGGCTGGAAAACTGCTGTAAACTGGCATATATTCAATTGAATATAATCTACAACAGACACAAATGAGTTATGTGGAGTGTAAAAGAAATGAGCATAATTGCTCAACTGTTGATTAAAGTCTATTTATTTTGCGTTGTCCTCCATGTATCCAATCAATTTGTCCAATGTTTTTATTGTGGCTGCTGACTCTATGGGGTGTGTGGACATGTCTTAATCATTTGAATGTTTTCCCAGTGCAAATGTGGATCTAAGTTGCCCAATGATTACTTATATTGTGTTCTATAGAATCGTAACGTGGGAACCACACCTGAAGTATGGCTCCATATAGGCGAAGCAGCACATTCCTTGGCTCATCCCCAATTCTCTGCTGCACCTCGGGTAATGCACAGAGGAACAGCCTGTTGCTGAGACCTCCTCTGCCACAGACAAGAAAAATATAAAGAAATTATATATTTATGGATGGATAGACAGACAAAGATTTTTATTTATTATGATTTTTCTCATTTGTAATATATAATTAGAATTTTGTTATTTATTATTAAATATTTATATAAAAGTACTAAATTAAAAATATATATAAACATGATATATATAATAAAATAGAAAATCAGTAAAAAAAAAAAAAAACAGGATATGACTTGCTGACCCAAGAATGACATTCCTGCATGCCGATGGGGATCTCTACTGAAAAACAATGCCCTACCTGACTGCAGTTATCTGAAAATCCTCTTCATCTATACACTTCCAGGCTCCGTGCAGAAATTCTTTACACCACAGATAAGCGTTGTGTCTGGTCTCATGATCGGGCTCTTCTGCTTCTAGAGTTGTGCAGAATGGCTCGGTTTCATCCTGGAGCGCATTCCCATTTTCCAACAAATCTTGAGACATGGAAGGTGATGTATACAACGGGCTGATGAACTTAATGTTCAGTCTTTTATAGAGAATAAACAAAAAAAATGTGTACAAGGTAAAAAAGGACTTCGTGCTACGAGTCTTTTTTTTTTTGCTTATCACGACGTTCGCATGTCGGAGCCCTATTTAAAGATGCTGCTCAGAACTTTACGTCATCAGAATCTGTTCACGGCTTCTCTGATTGGACGTGTAGGGCAAGCCCTCTTCATCCCCGCCCCAACAAGCCACGCCCACGCAGGAGAGCTCGTGAAAGATTAAAGGACGTAAAAGTTAAAACGCAGATTTTTCCCCTCTTTTTTAAGTCACGTAAAAATTGTATACAAAAGTGCAGGAAAAACAGCAAGTACCGACATAAGAAAGCATGATAAATGGAAAGACGACTCTTGTTAATGAGAATACAAGTATATCATTAAGAAATAGTTGAAAAAAGTTGGATTAAAAGTTTCAGTTTCCTCTTTAAAAGATCCAGGATTTACGATTTTGAGCAGGTAGAGGGCGCCATACAGAGAAGTGCATATGAAAATGTCTTTAATTTAAGGTACATTTATTTACTATGAAAATATTTTACTGAGATTTTCTCTTTAAATGACCCTGTGTAAATTGAGTAGGAGAAAAATCTCACACTCAATTCATATGCCATTATATTTACATTATATTCATTATGAAAAAGAAACACATCAAAAGACTCAATATAAAGACATTTTAATAAAAAAAAAGTTTTAAAGCCCCTATTGACTTTTTTGAGACTGTCAGGTGCATAAATTATATTTTCTGCTTAATTTCTATATGCTATATATGTTCCTATGTGTATCCACTCCTTTTCAGAGCTTCGAACTTCTATTGCATATGAAAATTGATATGGTGCACATTCAGAATACTGTCTGAAGACATTTTACTGTAAAGTTTTACTTTTGATTGTAGACCTGGAAACATTTGAGACTGTCAGATGCAGATAAATTGGAAATTATATGTATACAATATAAATATATATCATTAACAAAAAAATCTGTAAAATCCAATTGCCCTGCTACCTTGAGATAGAAGTAATTGTGCCAACACCTATAGTAACTAAAAATAGGAGCAAAAGCTGGTACATTGCAGGGCCTATCTATATATTCCACAAGGCCTGGCTGTGAAAAAAGAGAGAATAACTGGCAGTTTCTGTTTATAGATAGATATACGCATGGGCGTAAATCCCAGGGGGGACGGAGGGGACATGTCCCCCTCCATCCGAGGGTCTCTCCTCCTCCCCCCCTGGCCCCCCCCCCCCCCCCCCCCCCCCCCCCAAAAAAAAAAAAAAAGAATTATCTAAAAAATATCGCACTCTCTATTGTAAACAATATATGTATACCTACATAATTGTGTAAGTAGAAACAAAAAACCCGCAAAAAATGCATTTATAAACAGTCCCCCCCTCTTCCTCACTCACAGTGGTTTGACCCACTGCATGGGTTCCCAGTTCATCTCATCTACTCTACACACACGAGTCAGGTGTGTGTCTGCGGCTCAATCAATGTTCAACTCTATTAACTAGGGGATTTTATTCACTTTAAATAAAGCGATTCTCTTTAATCTATTTGATGCAGAGTTATTCATAAACTAGTTGCGGCAAAAATGCTGATTAGCGATGTAATTTTCCATGAATCTGCTCTATTAGCGATTAAAATATGATTCACCCAGTGAACGTTAGCTTGTTTACAATAGCTTGTAGCACAGTGCACTGACACTAACACACCAAAGCCGTTTCCCATGCAGTGTTTTATTTGGGACGACTTGGTATAATGTTAACTTAAAATTAACGGTCACAATTAGCACATTGTTTATCTGTGCATTTACTAAATGAGCACTGTGCTACATCCGAACTGACCCCACTATTCTTTTGTATCATCAATTTCTATTCTGCTCTTAAGTGTCCCAATTCATTTTAAATAAAATTTTAAAACTTTTTTTTAATTCCTTGTTTTGCTTTGTCATTGAACCTGAGAAGAAACTTAAGCTTACAATAACCATAATGACGCAGTCTCCATGCTACAGTAATAAAAGTTTTTCACAAAAATTGCTCATGAGAAATTTTATATTTATTGTCCCCCCTACTGTTAAATGAAATGTATGCCCATGGATAAACCCGACAGACAGACAGATGTAGACTAAGTGAGACAAGAACAAACAAATTCAGTAAAACAGAACAACGACACCAACCAGAAACAGAAGACTAAGTAGAGAATCCATGGTTGTCATGTCAAAGTTTCAGGCTTTATTCTCACAGAAAACAAAGTCAAACCGTTCCATGGAAGTGTTCAAAGTTACAGCCCAACACAGCCTTATTATACTCTTTTTACAGCATGTATAACAACCTATATTCTTATTTGTCAATGGTTACCTCATCCCCAAGTTTAAATTTGACAAAAGGTACGTCGTCTGCCACCATTATTTTCCAAAAGGTACGGTACTTTCTCCTTCTGATGATTTAATGGTGGTGGAGCCCTTTCATCTTTATAAAAAAAAAAAAAACAGGCCTGTACCAGCCGGAACCAAAACTCATTGTGTGGGAGCAAAAACTCCCTATAAGGCTGCAAAAGGAACTACTGACCATGGATGCGACTTGTGTTTTCACCCACTCACACATAGGTCTTACTTGTGGATATACTGAGTGCACTTTTTTTTGCTTATACTGAGTGGTACACATATTAAAAAGTAATACAAAAAGAAATAACACTGTGAATGTGAAATGTGACACAATAATTAATAACAAAATAAATCACAAGGAATACATAATAAATAACTAAATTATGTGACTAAATTATGTGCTAAAGTGATATGGGCTACAAAAAATAACATATTCCCTCTTCTGAGGCTTAAAAAGCCTCACACACAAAGCTAAGAATATATCAACGGAGAAGAACAATAAAGAGGCCCAGTCCTTTCTTTTACACAAACCTCTTGAGGCCAAGCAACCTCCAAATTCAATACTAACAACATCCATTTCTCTACTCCGTTCTCCTTCAGGAATCAAGACCAAACATCTCCCCCACACTTGCCTAGGAAGGAGTAAAAGATCCCTTGTCTTGCCAATTTGTGCACGTGTCATATGCACAATGTCTTGCACACATTGTACACACTTGCATGCTTATCCAGCAGTTTCAGACATGCAGTAGTAATGCAAATAACTATAAACTAATTCAATACACAACACACTAGGTAAAATAGTTGGTACGTGTCATTAAGATAGGATAAGATTATCCAGTGTATCTTGAGTAAACATATACTAAAAGCATATAAATGATCAGTAACATGAGCACCATCAAACTTCAAACATCTTTACACTAGACAAAAGTCCTTCAATCAGTACCTTCAGCATAAAGAATTAATACATTCGCACAATACTTGAATTTATACGAGCATTTATGTAGATGTATATGTGTGGGAACATAGCATAGTATATATGTGTGTGTATGTGTGTGTATAAACATAATTCAAAAACCTTTCAAACAATAATGTGTGCTTTGTTAATATATGTATGAGTGTATGTGTGTATGTATAAGTCCAGAAGTCCATGTGTGTGTATGTGTGTGCGTGTGTATGAATATGTAAATGTGTTTATGTGGATGAGTGCATATATGTAGGTAAAACAAGTCACTGTAAACAAAAGTGCATAGTCTAATTCATGTGTGTTAAAGTCTAATGACCAAGAATCAGCAGTAGTCAAAAACCAAAAAATAAAACCAAAAAGTAAATCCATGTCCAGAAAAATCATATATCCAGTTCAGAGATCAGGAACCAAAAATCCAAACCCACTAAGCCACTGTATCACTGTCCATGTCCTCATCTTGCTATATAATCTTGCCCAAAGACAAATAATAAAGTCTAAAACTGTAATTCATTCAACAGAGGTGCCGTGGCTGCTATACCTTCTAGTTCAGGTTCTTAAACTAGAGGTGTTGTCCATTTATAGATCCCATGCATCTCCAGGTACTCATCAATTGCTCCCTAGTCGGCTGTGTGCCAATCAAGACCTTATTTAGAGCACCAGGAACGTCAGCCGAGTCCACGAACCCTTCAACCGTGTCACAAGAGCTCACCAGCTGTTTTTCTGTGTTTGGAGCACCTCACATCACTGTCATCTGTTTCACTGTCATCCGTATAAAGAGGAATAATGCAACAGAATAACAAAGCCACAACTACTAATACCACAACTGCAATTACTCCAATCCTAGTCAATATCCAACCCCAACTCTCTCAAAGGATCCTTGACCAGAACCATGTATCAACTCTCCTGCATTCTACTGCAACTCCTTCCTGCCTCAACCTTTTTTTCCCCACAGTGTTTATTACTAAATGGATTGGGTACTACTAACTTAGCTCCCATAAGTGATAAAGTACACACTAAGCAACTATCCTTTTCCATGTCTGCTGCCATATACATAGCCCACTGATACCAGTCATTTTGCAAAGCACATTGCAAAAAGGGTATCACCAGGGATTGATTTGTTTTAGTGGCTTGGGGATGGGTCAAATGGTGGTGACCATTCAATGGCAGAAGGAGACAAGTGTGGAATTGGTGGGGTTTCTCCATCTCTTGTTCCCGGTTCAGGCTCTCCTTGTCTACCCAGGCCACTAGGCTCAGGCTGTGGTTTATTAGATATTTCAGGCACACGTCAATGTCAAAACATGTTAAGTGTCATGTTCAGTGCCCCTCTCATACCTTTCAGCAGCAGCCTTAACTGGAGGTTCTATACCTCTTTCTCCTCTGGTGCTTCCTTCTCTTGGTCAGGAGTGTCTTCTATGTCACCGGTTGTTACTTCACGGGGTCAATCCTTTGGTACTCTGGTGCAGTGCTTCAGAATATACAATGTGGTACTGCCTTTAACTTGCACTGTAAGTTAGCAAGTAGCAAGTAGTGCCATTCACTCGCTCTAACATCCCCTGCGATTGTGGATGGTACACACATCCTGGCCTCTGCTTTATCCTAAATTGCTGCAAAACATGTTTCACTGTTCTCTGGATAAAAGATGATACATTATCTGAACTTATCTCTGATGGTATGCCAAACCTATGAATCACTTCTCTTCTCAAAAACTTAACCACTGTTCCTGCTCCCTGGTTTGCTGTTTTTTTTTCTAGCATTCTTCTGGACACATTCCTCACATGTAGATAAAACCCCATCTACTGTGGACTGCAGATATGGAGATTAATACCCCTGCTCTTTGATTTTCTTAAGAAATTCACTCCTCCCACAGTGATTCCATGAGCATCTGCAATCAGAACCTGCAAAAGTGGTGTAGGGGCAACAATCATACCTTCATGTGAACGCCAAAAACCACTTGCATCCTTTTTTAGCCCCTTTCTGATTAAACATGCTCATCTCATATGGACCTGCTTGCTCTTGAATGGCGAAAAATATCATCTGGCTGTACCTGGGGTTCAATTAGTACCTGAGAAATGCCCTTTTTGCTTCTGAATCAGCAGCATTATTTCCCTTTGTGACAAATGCATTGACTCTCTTATGTGCTTGACATTTAGTTATAGCTATCCTGCTAGGTGTCATCATGGCAGAAATAAATTGACCAATCTGTTTAGCATCCTGGACTGGATACATAGCATGTTTCATGCAGACCTAAATAAATGACACACTCCATGTGCATAGGCACAATCAGTATAGATGTTGGCTAATTTTCCCTAAGCCAACTGACATGCTATAGTAAGAGCTTTTAGTTCTGCTAATTGTGCTGAACAAAGGTTGAGGACAATGCTGTGAATCAACAGTGTCAAACTGATCACCATCTTTTCTTACAACTAAATAGCCTGGATGCGAACCAAGATGATCTCTGAAACATGAGCCATCTACAAAGTAATCTACATCTGCATTAGGAATGGGTAATGACTCTAAATCTGGGTGCAAACGAGTGAATGCTAATGAATATCCAATACAATCATATGTAGTTCCCTCAAACTTTAAAGTAAGCAAATCTGTTGGATTTACGGTTGTACATCTTTTTATTGTCACATCAGGATACGTCAACAAAGATGAATATAAGAGTGAACAAGCCTGAGTCAAAACAAACCTTCCTTGTTCTAATAGTTCTGCAACTTTTTGGTGCGCATAAATAACAGGATAACCTGCTTCTACCTTAACATTGTCATGGTAGAAGCTTGTCCTCCTTGAGCAAGTTTAGTGAACACCATGATAGAATATTTATGACACTGTTTCAAAGATAAAGAACAAATTAGAATGTCATCCATATACTCTGGTAACACACTATCCAACACTAATTCTTCTAAGTCTGCATTTAACACTTAATTAAATACATGCGGTGAATACAGGGAGTGCAGAATTATTAGGCAAGTTGTATTTTTGAGGATTAATTTTATTTGAGGATTTAATTTGAACAACAACCATGTTCTCAATGAACACAAAAAACTCATTAATATCAAAGCTGAATATTTTTGGAAGTAGTTTTTAGTTTTAGCTATTTTAGGGGGATATCTGTGTGTGCAGGTGACTATTACTGTGCATAATTATTAGGCAACTTAACAAAAAACAAATTTATACCCATTTCAATTATTTATTTTTACCAGTGAAACCAATATAACATCTCAACATTCACAAATATACATTTCTGACATTCAAAAACCAAACAAAAACAAATCAGTGACCAATATAGCCACCTTTCTTTGCAAGGACACTCAAAAGCCTGCCATCCATGGATTCTGTCGGTGTTTTGATCTGTTCACCATCAACATTGCGTGCAGCAGCAACCACAGCCTCCCAGACACTGTTCAGAGAGGTGTACTGTTTTCCCTCCTTGTAAATCGCACATTTGATGATGGACCACAGGTTCTCAATGGGGTTCAGATCAGGTGAACAAGGAGGCCATATCATTAGATTTTCTTCTTTTATACCCTTTCTTGCCAGCCACGCTGTGGAGTACTTGGATGTGTGTGATGGAGCATTGTCCTGCATGAAAATCATGTTTTTCTTGAAGGATGCAGACTTCTTCCTGTACCACTGCTTGAAGAAGGTGTCTTCCAGAAACTGGCAGTAGGACTGGGAGTTTAGCTTGACTCCATCCTCAACCCGAAAAGGCCCCACAAGCTCATCTTTGATGATACCAGCCCAAACCAGTACTCCACCTCCACCTTGCTGGCGTCTGAGTCGGACTGGAGCTCTCTGCCCTTTACCAATCCAGCCACGGGCCCATCCATCTGGCCCATCAAGACTCACTCTCATTTCATCAGTCCATAAAACCTTAGAAAAATCAGTCTTTAGATATTTCTTGGCCCAGTCTTGATGTTTCAGCTTGTGTGTCTTGTTCAGTGGTGGTCGACTTTCTGGCTTTCTTACCTTGGCCATGTCTCTGAGTATTGCACACCTTGTGCTTTTGGGCACTCCAGTGATGTTGCAGCTCTGAAATATGGCCAAACTGGTGGCAAGTGGCATCTTGGCAGCTGCACGCTTGACTTTTCTCAGTTCACGGGCAGTTATTTTGCGCCTTGGTTTTTCCACACGCTTCTTGCGACCCTGTTGAGTATTTTGAATGAAACGCTTGATTGTTTGATGATCACGCTTCAGAAGCTTGGCTATTTTAAGACTGCTGCATTCCTCTGCAATATATCTCACTATTTTTGACTTTTCTGAGCCTGTCAAGTCCTTCTTTTGACCCATTTTGCCAAAGGAAAGGAAGTTGCCTAATAATTATGCACACCTGATATAGGGTGTTGATGTCATTAGACCACACCCCTTCTCATTACAGAGATGCACATCACCTAATATGCTTAATTGGTAGTAGGCTTTTCAGCCTATACAGCTTGGAGTAAGACAACATGCATAACGAGGATGATGTGGTCAAAATACTCATTTGCCTAATAATTCTGCACTCCCTGTATATGCAAAAGAAAACAAATGTCCACTTTCCTCTGCCAGAAGAACCCTAAAAAGTCTGAACAGAGATCAATAACAGTGATGTACTTAGCATAAGGTGGAACAATTAGCATTTGTCAGCAACGTGTGTGGATTAGGAATCTCTGATGGGTAATCTTCCACAACTTCTTTCACAGCTCTTAAGTCATGAACCTAATGCCATTTAGATTTGTCAGCTTTAGCAACTGGCAATATTGGTGTGTTACAGAAGCTGGATGTCTCAATTAAAACTCCAGCTTTCTGCAGACCTTATATAGTCTTATGGATGCCCTGTTCTGCTTCAAGACATATTGGACACTGTTGCCTTTGAGGCAAACAAGCACTTGGCCTAACTTAAATTCTAATGGAGCTGGCCGACTGTACCAACCCTATATCTGTGTCATGCTGACACCATCGTTCAGCTGGCACTTCCTTCTCCATTTTAGAGAATAGCTCATCTTATCTAGATATGCTTGTAGTTTGCATGTGCATACCATCTAAAAACATTACTTCTCTAGGAGTACCTATCATTGGAGTACCACACAAAATTTTAATATACATCTTTTCTCTTGTTTGGAAAAAATCAAAAGATTTTCTGTAGCTTCCCATGAAACATTTTGTAGAGATTTCATCATTCTTTCCACAATTTACCTATATACAAAGAGACATGTGGAACTGTATCAGGCATTTGAAAACATTTTTGAAAAAATGTACAATTGTCCTAAACTTAGTCATTACCATCTGTGTCTTTACAGCACTCTCCCTATTAAATCAATAGAAGCTTGTTCAGATACTAGAATAGGAAATACAGCTGTTCTATTTTTGATTTTGAGACACCCGGAGCTGTCATTGGAATTAACTGAGTTTGTCTCAAGAATCATATTATCTTTACAAACTTACCAGATATAGGGAGGTGTTTTGCATAATTTGGACACGTGTAATTCCATGATTACCGAATTCTTTGTGAGTCTTAAAAGTCAAACTGACTATATCTTTCAGCTTGCTTTTCACAGATGCTGGCATAGCATCCATTATGGATCGCCTTCTGTTTCTTGCTTTCACCTCTTCAGTTGTCTCTGCACATGGGTGATTGTATTCTCATTCTCCCCAGTTGTTCTCATTTTTTGTTCTCACTAACTCTGGAGGGATACAGTGTCCTTAGAGCTTGCCACATAGCTGTATGCCGAGGGACAAAACCTATACCATCCTGCAGGGGATCATAAATTGCACTTGCAAGATCACTGTCATTGAAAATCTCTGCTATCTATGAAACACTTACAATCTTTGCCAGGAGAGCCTTCATATCACACAACACGTGAAGCTCCCCCATGGTTTCTTCTTAGAAATCCCTGCATCTACTTCCCAGCACCCTCGTGGATTGTTCAGCCCATTCAGATCCTGGGATGCTCATTGAACATATTGTCCTCTTATCCCCTTAATTATTACAGAACACAGATTTTAGCCTTCCTTTTTTTTTTTTTTTTGACCAGTATATTTCTCTGACTGCATTCCTGCTCCTGTAAAAAACAAATGTCTTCCTAAAATCTGCTTTTCCTCAACTTTGTCTTCACCTTCCTCTCTCCTTCTATGCTTGTAAAATCGCTTTGGTTAACTCAATTTCTCTAGCTATTTCTTTACGTGTCTCTTCCATCTCATCTGATACTTCTCTCACACTTCTCATCAATTCCTATATATAATATTTTTCTAGCATGTTTTCTTAAACTTCTCAATGTGTCCTATGCTTCCTTTTTAAACATATTAATCACTTTCAACTTTCTGCTTCTCTTTAAATCCCTCTTTTTACTTTTATTACTTGCTTTGTAATTTCTAATCAGTTTTCATCTTCTCACACAACGCTACATTATATGCACCACCTTCAGACTAGACCTTCAGTGTCTTTAATCTCTTAGTTCTTTGTTCCCACTTTCGAGTACTTTGTTAAGTTTTTGGATAATGTCTCTGCTCAATGGATGTTTAGCTCCTAACACCGGTGTAGTAGCCGTTTTTACACTCCTCTTACTCTGGGACTTTCCCAAGCTAATCTTTCAGGGAGACTGCTTTCTAACTTATTAGGGATTATTGTTATAAGTAGACTTTTCAAAGTTAAAACTTACACTTCTTGGTGCACCATCAACTGCTCTGGGTTGAGTTGACCACTGTGGCTTTCTGCAGTGGTCCGTTTTATTTATTATCTGATTTTGATGTTTAATTTTGGAAAATTATCAGAATCTCTTCGCCACATCTGTCTATGACTCACTCTTGAAGCATGTCAAGATGCTTGCCTCGGTCACATGTCTTACCTCCATCCACTACCTTCTTAAAGGGGCTGCTCCGGCCGGTAACACAATACATTACCGCTAAATTGAAACCCCCAAGCTAGCAAAATAAACAAAAATCATGTTTATTATTATTATATACCAAAAAATACCATTATAGATATAAACATAGTATCATTTTATTTTGTTGTATTTATCCGCCACACCTTAAAAGCCGGTCAGTGAAAAATATTGTCTGACGTTAAACCAGTCCGTGGCGCAAAAAAGGTGAAGGACTGCTGCCCTACTGGATCTACTACAATACTGGAAATACTGGAAATACTGGAACTACTACAAAGTGAAGTTCTTCAATCTGTCTACCTATTAATCCCTTACCTTGGCTGTATCCCAACTCCTCGGCTTTGTCTAGATATGGTTCTACCTGTTGTGTTATGTTAAAATATCCACAATGCAATGGCACTACAGGATTGGAAACAATATCCAAAAAAAAGTCTAACTATTCTTGGCTTCAACAACTCGTCTAAGATAGCTACCCAACATATATATGGCCACTTGTCTAATATTCCTTGCATGTCCTTTACAATCACGATTATACCCAACAAATCAAACTTCTTCTCCAAAGTCAAGACACGCACTCTCCCATATATGTCCTTGTATAAATTCTCTCTCCAAAAATGGCTATAAATACCCTTAGTCTTGTGCTGTGCAATGGGGTCAAGTATGTCCTTGTAGTCCTCTATTAAATCAAGAAAGTCCTCAGCCATACACTCAATCGCCTTTAAGGTCAATACTAATTCATTGTAACTTTCAACTACTGCATTTACTTTTTAGCTTTAAATATTTTATATTATGGAAGTGACTAAAATAAATTCCATTTATTAATAAAAAAATTGGCTTAGCTTATTTTACAGCTTCTTTAAAATACGATAACCCAAAAAAATGTAGCCATTAATTTTTAGATATACTTATTCAATACCCAAACAAATAGTATTTATTTTAACAAATGTATTGTTTCACCATTTGGATTACACTTCTTACAATTCACTGTCCAAACAATACAAAACCCAAAATGTATACAAAAATTATAATTCTCCCCTGAAAATAATTATTATTTACTGGTTGACCAATAAATCTAAAATACAGATTGCTTTCTCGAGTTTCTGCAAAATAACTTTTACGCAACCTACATAACTCTTAACCATGCATAAAACTTAACAGATCCACAAACAACTGATAGTGTTATTCACACCACTGCTTTGATATGCTGTTACACACGCGCGCGCGCGCGCGCGCACACACACACACACACACACACACACACACACACACACACACACACACACAGTTGGCACACACACCCTTTTCCTTTCACACTTCACTGCGCAGCAACACACATTCACTCCCACACACTCTCACTCTCTCTGTCTCTGCTCTCTCAGAGACTCACCAAGGAGAGGAGTTCAACAACTTTATAACCTCAAAACAAAACATACAACACAAACACCTGCTCCTCAGGTGCCTGCACCTCCTCTTGGAGTGACTGGAATTATCTGCCTCCTTTCACCTAAAAGGCAGCATTTACAGGATTTGGCATGCAATACTGTTATCCATCAAAGCCCACTTAATAGTATACTAAAAAAGTGTATGTACTATAGCTTTGACATCAAAACCCTGTTGACTGGTTATGTTTTTCAAAAGTAATTATTAAGTGTGTTCTTTGGTTAACAGAAGATTTACAAGTGTTTTCACTACGACAGACAGGCCACCAATCAATCCCACAAGCACCAGTTATACTTATGCAAAAATGCTTACCTTTTAGCGGCTGCTACCTGGGGAAAACCAAATTGTCCGCCTGTGACAGCAAATCCACCGGGGCCCACGGCGTGCCCTGGCTCCTTGCCTATCCTGCCAGTAATGACAATGAAATATGTCATGGCTAATTTCCGATAAGAACAAACACATTCAGTAAAAGAACAACGACCCCAACCAGAAACAGAATTTAATGGTGGATGTTTTGGAGACAAGGTGAGAGAGGCACGATTGAGATGGTTTGGACATGTGCAGAGGAGGGTTGAAAGAGGCAGATGTAGAAGACAGGGGGGTGTGGAGACGGATGATCCACTGTGGTAACCCATAATGGGAGCAGCCGAAAGAAGAAGAAGAAGAAGAAAGGCCCTTTAATCTTTCCTTAAAAAAAAAAAAAAAAAAAGAGTCAGGCCTGTACCGACCAGAACCAAAACTCATTTTGTTGGAAGCGAAACTCCCTAGGAACTGCCAAAGGAACTACTGACCATGAATGAGACTTATGCTTTCACCCACTCGCACACATTAGGCCTTACTTGTGGATATACCGGGTGCACTTTTCTTTGGTTATGTGTATGTAGATAGTTTAACAATTCTAAAAGTGTTAAGCAGAAATGGTTGTGTGGCATCATTCAAAATGCAAACATAAGTATGCATCAACAGTTCATGTGTGGTGTTTTATTTTTTTATTTTTTTATTTTTTACAAATTAGTATTTACCAATAGTATACCCAAATGGAACAAAAATAGTGAAAAAGGAAGCCAACTCCAGACTTTTATAACAGCTGGTCTGTCTTAAAACGTAAATGCATTTATTATTAGACAAGTATACCATTCAAAACATTATTTATTATTCTATAAATATAATATTCACTTTTTCTTTTTTTTTTTTTACAAAAAATACCATGGCAGTGCATGGAAATTGTGTAAAAACCTAAGAAACCTATGCATGTACTTTAAGTATGTACTATATGTATTCTATATGTAAGAATAGGTATATACATATACATATCGTTCTATTGTGTTAAGTCTTTAGGTGAGCTTATGTAGCCAGCTATGTAGTATCTTTCATTTAGGTATCTAAATGAAAAAGAGCTGTAATGGAATTAAATACACTCTCACCTCCATGTTTCTGGCTTTATAGTGTAGCCATGTAAATAATATATATCAATTTGAATAATAAAAATGGATTTAGTTTGGTATCCAACAATATATACAGTATCTTTTTTGATTTTCACAGAAGCAGTAATGGGGCTTCACTCTGTTTCTACTCTGTACTTGCTGATTGCTTAATGTGTCTATACTTTACCATGTTGTTAGACCACGTTGTTGGATTAAGTTAACAATGATGAGCGCTGGGTGGAGGTCAATAAATTACCAAAATAAGTGAGCATACCCAAAGGCTTCACACCTGAGGAACATGAGTGAAATAATGAACTTGTTTGCCAACACACAGTGCACGCTGTCAGTTTAGTAATGCATGGTTATTACAGTCATGTTCAGTCATACGTGGCCATTTCACTTACCACACCCTAAGTGTTACAAAGTGCTTCTCAGATGGAAGACTGCATTTTATTAGCATTTAAAAGTTGAGAGGAATGATTAGCCTGAACTGTTTGTAGATGCAGAGTTTCTTTATCATATTTCTTTATCACACAACATTTCTTTTAGCTATGTAGTAAAGAGTAAAAAGATAGAAGTTGAAAGGAGTTTACGTATTCACCAGCTTCTTACTTTAATTTTTTTTTTCAATTTCTGACAAATTTCTATACAAATATCATATCATATATAATATCTGTTGTTTATACTCAGCATTGTTTGCATAAAATTTCTGTTGGTTTAATAATGAGTTATGTAATAAGGAGAGAGTAGTGTAATAATAATGGTGTAGATAATATTTTTTTTAAGTGTAGGAACTAGGAAAAGTGCATGAATTCTTTTTGAACGTTTTGTAGAGGAGGAGATAATGGTGTGAAAAATTCTCCACTGTACTAGTGGAGTTCATGGCACTCTCAGGTGCGTGCTCGTGAGACCTGCTCATTTTCAAGGTTCAACAGAAAATCTGCATAAGAAGCACACTCTAGCTCATACTTAGCTAACGCTCTCTCTTTAAACTGCTATTTAACTGGATGGCATGAAATCGCTTGTGTAATTAAGAAATATGCCTAAATGTATCTTCAGACAATTCAGTGGCTATTTACTACTTTGTCATCTTTTACATGAAACTAAAATACACTTTCCCTTCTGCTAAGCACTTAAGATCTGTTTATTCCTCCATATCAGAGACAGCTCCACTTTTGATAGGGTTGGGTTGGCTAACTTTCAGAGAACTGCTAAGTATGCCAAAAGTCAGAAGCAAGAGATTGCATAAGCAGGAGAGTCATTTTAGAAGTGTGAGACAATTCAGTGCTTCATATTTCAATAATGGTATTTTATAATCAGAGAAAGGGGTTATTTGGTCAGTTCATCTGGTTCTGTTAAGGAGCCTTGATGCTGCATTCTGGATTAACCGCAGTTTGTTTCTGCACTTGCTAGAACGTCCAAACAGTAAAACATTACAAGAAGAGGTAAAAATGGCATTTCCTAGTTTTTAAGTGGAGTGTTTTAAAATGTACTGTGGACATTTGCCAATATTGAGAATTTAAAGCTGTCAGTGATGTGTGAAGACTTGCACTTGACTAAATTAATACAAATCATGGTTCATTTTTCGTCATTTTTTATTTTTTTTTATTTTTTAATCTGCTTATGTACATAACAGAAAATTAAACATGAGGAAATTAAACCACCACCTTTTTTTTTACAAATTGATAATTGCAAAATGTATAAAAAAAATAATATAAATAATAATAATAAAACAATAAAGGCTATATCATATCTATAACTCATCTATAATTGCTAATCCTTTGTAGACTTATTGCTATCATCAATCTTATTGGTATGCTGTTATATTATGGTACTATTCAATACACACTATTTTATTGGTATTGTCTTCTATTCTGCAATTAATACTCCATATTCTATTTGTTATTATTAATTCATTTGTTTTTATTATTATTATTATTAAAAGACGGCAAACGCGAATGGTGTGTCTACTGTATGTGTATTTTGGCAGTACCACTTGTGGCGTTGTAGCACCTGTGACCTCACTTCTCCTCCAAAGGTTTTGAAGTGTTCTGCATATAAGCTGCGTTCATCGCGAGGTCTCGAGCATTCGTACGGTCAGCTGTATTGTATGCACGAAAGACTGTTTAGGATGCCAGACCGAGTAACTGCTCGTCATTCGAGGCCACTGAGGGTATTTACGTTTACATCAAATGTTATAGATAGATAGAATATGTAGCAATCGTGCAAAAAAGTGCAGATAAATATGTCGCATATTTACAGCATGTGATATGTATGTAAGCCTGTGAATGTGCAGTGAATAAATATAAAGGGTATAACAGTGCAGAAATGTGTGGACATCATTAAGAAGTACAGACATGGTTTTAAGGCTATGGCATTGATGAGGGACGTGCAGAAGTAAAAGGTTATAAGATTATGGCATTTAAAAATGTGCAAGCTGAATAAACAAGTTTACTATATGTATAAATACATATACAGTGGAACTCTGTTATGGCGAGGGCTCAGGGGACGCCAAAAAGCTTCGAGATAATCGATGATCGAGATAAACAAAAACCAATATGGCGGCAATATATGAACGTACTTGACTTTATGTACATGACGTGCGTTATTAAGTGAGAATGTGCGTGCACGCGCGTTGCCGCTGTTGTGTTTGATTGGTCATGCGGATCGAGAAAACCTGTAATGCAGATAAGGAGGCGGAAGCTGAAGTAAATGCAAACAAAGTTTATTGAGAATCCAGCAATACTTGTAGCGAAGCAGTAATATCCAGTGGTGCGCTTCGGAATCGCGGTCCACGAAGTTCTGTGAGACAGTTCGTGTAGAGAATCCACGGATCCGCGCGATGGAAAGCGCAGCGCTGGGCAGCAACGGATAAACGTGGTGCAGACAGCGTGAACATGGAGAACAGCAGGATCGGGGTAATCCGGGGTGCCGTTGAGAGAATGCGGAGCCCGAGAAGAAGGGTACGTAGTGGGATACGTATACGCGATTACACAGACCGCCATGAACCAACACAAACAATCATGCACAAACAATAACGGACCGCGAGTGTGTAGATGTGAGGGGCTTAACTAGGAGATGGGATGAGTGAGTGAATGAGAGTCAGGTGTGTGTGATCAGCATGACTGCGACGTCCTTACGTAACTGAAGTTAAATGGCAAATTTGCCCTACTTGAGCTGGAGATATTAGGGTTTGGCGACATAAAAAATCGACATAATCGATTAAAAATGCTAAGACAAAGCGAGAATTTTAATATAATTATTAAATAATTAATAATTATTGTAATAATTAATAGGGTTGGCGAGTTAACCGAGGTCGAGATAAGTGGGTTCCACTGTATATATATATATATATATATATGTGTGTGTGTGTGTGTGTGTGTGTGTGTGTGTGTGTGTGTGTGTGTGTGTGTGTGAAATGTCGGGCAGAATGTACAGTAGGGATATAAAGATACATATAGATGAAAAATTGATGTATTGTGGATGTAATGAGGAGTAAAAAAGTTATACTATGTAATATGTACATGTATAGTACAAAGATTATATACAGTGTTTTGTTTTTGTTACGTTTTTAGTTGTCTAGCGGTGTAGTGTAGAGTTAAGTAATGTGATTGTGGATGGAAAAAGGCTGTCCCTGAATCCTGCTGGTTCTGGTGCTTATGTTTCTGTAACTCCTTCTTGATGGAAGGAGGTTAAACTGTTTATGACTGGGATGTGAGGCGTCCTTGATGATATTATGAGCTCTGCGCAGACATCTGCTGTGGTAAAGGTGCTCAATGGCAGGTAGATGGGTGCTAGTAAAGCGTTGGGCGGTTTTGACCACCCTTTGCAGGGCTTTACGTTCACACATAGTGGAGCCTCCATACCATACAGTGATGGAGTTGGTCAGGATGCTCTCGATGATGCATGAGAAATTCGTAAAAATCCCTGGGGACAGTTGAGATTTCTTGAGACTTCTCAAGAAGTACAGGCGTTGTTGTGCTTTCTTAACCAGAGCTAAAGTGTTCTGCTGCCAGGACAGGTCCTCAGAGATGTAAACTCCCAGGAACTTAAAGCTGGAGGCTTGCTCTAACTCAGCTATATTGATGTTGACTGGTAGATGTCTCCTGCTGTTGGATATCCGAAAGTCCACAATGTGCTTATAGTTTATATTGTAAATGTCCCTCTGTTATTAAATGCAACGCTGCGATTTGTTTTGTGTTTCCCTGCGCATATGGGAGGTACAGGTCTAAATATTATTGGACAGGATATCTGTATGACAATCAATACGAAAACTGTTGATCTTGGAGCAGCTAATAAAAAAAATAACCATACAATAATCAGGCTAATCAGAAACAGAGACACTAATTCGTACATTACGCTTAATAACAAAGTGTGATTATTTTTTTATCCTAATCTTTCTAATAAATCCCATCCAATTTCCTCTAAAATGACAGTTATTGGTCATGAAAGCTGGTGTGAAGATTATTTCCTTACACCTACTCCACATACTGCAATTTTCTTAGGGCATGTGAAGTACTGTAAAAAACAACAACTATAGCTCCACTATAAATGATACATAAAAATAATATTTTCGATTAGCTCTACAAAATGACTGCATTGTTCTGAATTCTGTTGCCTGGATTCTCTTCCTAAAACCGAGATTATCTATCTATCTAACTTTTTTTTTTTTTGCTGTCTCTCTCTCTCTCTCTCTCTCTCTCTCTCTCTCTCTCTCTCTTTACTCCAGAGGCCTGTTATAAAGATGGAGCACTTCTGCACAACCCAGCCACCTGCTCCACCAGCTGTCTCCAGAATAGGTACCTGCTAACACCATAGCTTATTTTAAACACTTTATTGTTCAGTAAGCATGCATACTTCATACAGTAAGAGATAATTATAAAAAAGAAAAAACAAAAGAAAATGTTACAGTACCTTCGAAAAAAAAAAGGAAAGCTCTAGTCTAGAAAGTTCTTGTGTGTGTAACTCAGTAGATCGTTTTAAAATTGGCATTTATTAGTTTGTTTCACATGTAAACCAGAAAGGGACTTGAATGCAGTTTTTACATTTTTTATACAATATAATGAGTTTTTAGTAGAGTCTATGTGATGATTGTTTTCTTGAAGAATGTATGTTGAGGCAGGAAAGGCAGGAAATACTCAAGGACTTAAATCAGCCCAACATGCACACAGCATGGTAACTATACAACACTGACTGACATCTTTAACTTGACATTGTACATATATTCTTAGTCACACTTGGGTAATTTCTTCTAATTATCTCTTGGTTAACTTGATTGCTTTCACTCTTACACTCTTTCATTGCTATAGTGAATCTCAGTGGGTGACTACTTATATGGAGAGCTATGGTCCCCAGGGAGATTTACCTCGTGCTATAAGGACAATGAAACCGCCCTTTCAAAACACTCCTGAACGATGTCCAGTGTACCAGGCCAACTACGGTCATAAGGTAAAATAATACTTCATGCTAATCACAAAATGGCAAATACATGTTATTTATAGTACTTACAATTATTTTTATATGCCAAAATATTGGAATGTCTACTTATTTCATGCTGGTAAAAGTAGATAAGAAATAAAGAATATTATAAAAGTAACTATGGAGATATGATCAAGACAGATACGAGCTCATATCATGATTGACACTGCTGTGTGAAGCTCTGACATTTGTTACATTTATGATTTAATTTATATGTCTGAATTG
This sequence comes from Silurus asotus, assembly GCA_024362625.1. NCBI lineage: Eukaryota > Metazoa > Chordata > Actinopteri > Siluriformes > Siluridae > Silurus > Silurus asotus. Next base: position 55,106 of record MU551638.1, on the reverse strand, counting down.
CAGTTTCATTTTATAAAAAAAATTTCCTCATGTGATATGTTTTGTAGCATGATTAATAAACATTTTGCTAAATATATCATGTTTGCTTCTTACACAGTTTATAGCAAGAAATAACTCAGTTTTTTGCACATTACCATTGAAAAGGACCTTATGCCTATTGCGTTCTCTTACAGAAAAAACAGAATCTATTGCCATCTTCAGCTGAGAAAAACACCACCGGTTGCTTCCAGTGTATTAGCGAGTCTAAGTGGGTGACTCAATATACAGAAAACTTTGGTTTTCAGCGAGTTGTCCAGCAAAAACCCCCCAAAAAAGTTTGGACTTCAAATTTTAAAACTACACCTGAGACTCTGTTTGTGGACAAATATCGGCGCACGGAGTACCAGGCTGTCTACGGTCCTAAGGTAATATAACTTTCCACTCTACTTACAATGATTTCCAAACTCCACCACATTAAATGTATTTGGCAGGCTTTCTTATCCACAGCTACATTTACACTATAAAACTAAAACTGTCTTAGGGAGAAGAAAAAAGACGACATTAAAATTCATTTGTGATTATATTGTTATTATATTGTTTATTTAAGTGCTTGGTGAAACACACTGGGCTAATCTCAAGAATTTTCTTCATTTTAATATTTGTGATAGTTATGAATATTATTGATTTAATAATGAAATTATTGATTGTTTACTCATTTAGGCCGTTACTTCAGCATGTAGTGTGTAGAGCTAAGTTTCTCTGTTCTTCCCACTATTGGTACTATATACTGTCCCACCATTATTTTTTAATATTTGGGTGGAAACTTGTATGTTACTTTGGATAGAAACCTTCTTCCAAATGAACGTTATTAGATCTCATCAATAGTGCATATGAGTTAAATTACTTCTTCTTAATTTGAAATTGTAGCCATAATACATACTTCTTCATTTAACACTTTTTTTTTTTTTGGTTGTTGAAAAGTTCCGGACAGCACATTTCAACACTACGCTGTACAGACAGATCCACGGAACAGCTTAAATGGTAATTCATCAGAACACACACGTAATATTACAAGCAGCAGATTACATGGTTCTAAAGATGCCAACTTCAGTTCATAACAGTCACCATAACCTTTTATAAAATCATATCACAGCGTCCATACCAATAATATTTCAATAATATTCAATAGTATCTCACCATATGGTACAGTTTTCATTGGAATTGGAATTTCTTTTCTTACACATTATGTAGTATTTTTAAATATCTTACAAGACGTTTAGGGTCAAAATATAATTTTCTCTTCTCTCTAGAACAGGACATTTTGAATTCTCTTTTCTTACATACAGTGGATATTAGAGATTTGAACCCCTTTACAAGAAAACCTTAAATATTTCTGTGTTGTAAAAAAAAAATAAAAAAGACACATAGTAAGAAATATTACAACCCCAATTCCAAACAAGTTGGGGAATATTTAAGATCTACAAGAATTAATATAGCCACTGTATGTTCACAAAGATTGATTCATGAAGCCTGTTGGAGAACATCAACTTTTTTATATACAGTGGGTAGGGAAAGTGTTCAGACCCCCTTACATTTTTTACTTTTTGTTATATTGCAGCGATTTGCTAAAATCATTTAAGTTCAATTTTCTTCCTCAATAATGTACACATACAGTTGTGTTAAAAATTATTCAACCCCCAATGCTGTAAATGGTTTTAGGGAATTTAGTGTACATTTGTAATTGTTTTCAGAATGAAATCCTACAAGGACTTCTTAAAGAACCATATGCAACTAAAATGATATCAATTAGTTTTGTAATACAGTAGTAAATGTTTCTTTTGTGAATTCTTCATTGACCTATTTATTCAACCCCTTAAAGACTACCACTCTGAAGAACAGAGGTTCAATGAAGTGTTTTCAATCAGGTATTGAAAACACCTGTGGATATCAGGGAGCAGCAATAAAGCCTAATAAGCACCAATTATGCAGCTTTAAAATGACTGTGATACTCAGCTCCTTCTAGACATTTACTGGTGTAGTTACAAACATGGTGAGGTCAAGAGAATGGTCCAGGAAGACAAGAGAACAGGTGATTACTCTTCACAGGAAGGGCAATGGCTATAAGAAGATTGCAAAGATGTTAAACATACCAAGAGACACTATAGGAAGCATCATTCGCAAATTCAAGGCAAAGGGCACTGTTGAAACGCTACCTGGTCGTGGCAGAAAGAAGATGCTAACTTCGACTGCTGTGCGCTACCTGAAGTGTAGAGTGGAGAAAAGTCCCCGTGTGACTGCTGAGGAACTGAGAAAAGATTTGTCAGATGTGGGTACTGAAGTTTCTGCTCAGACAATACAGCGCACCCTGCGTAATGAAGGCCTCCATGCCAGAACTCTCAGGCGCACCCCCTTGCTTGACTGCAGTATGCCAAAAGTCATGTGGACAAACCACAGAAGTTTTGGGATAGTGTTCTGTGGACTGATGAAACAAAATTAGAACTGTTTGGGCCCATGGATCAACGCTATGTTTGGAGAAGGAAGAACAAGGCCTATGAAGAAAAGAACACCTTGCCTACTGTGAAGCATGGCAGGGGGTCAATCATGCTTTGGGGTTGTTTTGCTTCTGCAGGTACTGGGAAGCTTCAGCGTGTGCAAGGTACCATGAATTCTTTTCAGTACCAGGAGATATTGGATGACAATGTGATGCAGTCCGTCACAAACCTGAGGCTTGGAAGACGTTGGACCTTTCAACAGGACAATGATCCCAAGCATACCTCCAAGTCCACTAGAGCATGGTTGCAGATTAAAGGCTGGAACATTTTGAAGTGGCCATCGCAGTCACCAGACTTAAATCCGATTGAGAACCTCTGGTGGGACTTAAAGAAAGCAGTTGCAGTGCGGAAGCCTAAGAATGTGACTGAACTGGAGGGTTTTGCCCATGATGAATGGGCGAAGATACCCGTAGATCGCTGCAAGACACTTGTGTCAAGCTATGCTTCACGTTTAAAAGCTGTTATAACTGTAAAAGGATGTTGTACTAAGTACTAAGATTGAATGTCACTTGGGGGTTGAATAAAACTGATAATGATGTGAGCTCAGAAAAGACATTTGTGGTTATTTCATTATAAATGTTATGTTATATTTGTCTGACCTACACGTGCCTCTTTGATTTAATTGTAAGCAGGGTGACTGAATGATCATAATCAATGTCAAACCGACCAAAACAATCAATTTCAGTGGGGGTTGAATAATTTTGAACACAACTGTAGCACCCCATATTGACAGAAAAACACAGAATTGTTGACATTGTTGCAGATTTATTAAAAAAGAAAAACTGAAATATCACATGCTTCTAAGTATTCAGACCCTTTGCTCAGTATTTAGTAGAAGCACCTTTTTGATCTAATACAGCCAGGAGTCTTTTTGGGATAGATGCAACAAGTTTTTCACACCTGGGTTTGGGGATTCTCTGCCATTGCTCCTTGCAGACCCTCTCCAGTTCTGTCAGGTTGGATAGTAAACATTGGTGGACAGCCATTTTTAGGTCTCTCCAGTTCTGCTCAATTGGGTTTAAGTCAGGGCTCTGGCTGGGCCATTCAAGAACAGTCACGGAATTGTTGTGAAGCCACTCCGTTATTTTAGTTGTGTGCTTAGGGTCATTGTCTTGTTGGAAGGTAAACCTTCGGCCCAGTCTGAGGTCCAAAGCATTCTGGAGAAGTCCAGGAAATCTCTGTACTTGGCCGCATTCATCTTTCCCTCGATTGCAACCAGTCGTCCCGTCCCTGCAGCTGAAAACGTCTTCATCCCAAACGTCTTCCATTTAAGAATTTTGAAGGCCCCTGTGCTCTTATGAACCTTAGGTTCAAAATGTTTTTGTAACCTTGGCCAGATCTGTGCCTTGCCACAATTCTGTCTCTGAGCTCTTCAGGCAGTTCCTTTGACCTCATGATTCTAATTTGCTCTGACATGCATTGTGATCTGTAAGGTCTTATATAGACAGGTGTGTGGCTTTCCTAATAAAGTCCAATCAGTTTAATCAAACATTTCTGGACTCAAATGAAGGTGTAGAACCATCTCAAGGAAGAAATGGATAGCACCTGAGTTAAATATATGAGTGTCACAGCAAAGGGTCTGAATACTTAGGACCATGTGATATTTCAGTTTTTCTTTTTTAATAAATCTGCAAAAATGTCAACTATTGTGTTTTTCTGTCAATATGGGGTGCTATGTGTACATTTATAAGGAAAAGAAATGAACTTAAATAAAAAAAAAAAAAACATACTTTATGGATTATTTAGCCTCTTCACATCAAGACACCCAGTCTATTTGCACAAAACGGTACTCCTTAAACACTAGATCATCTTGTTTTTAATGAATTTCAAAAGGTTAAATCTTTCAAGAAAGCAAAGAAGAGTAAAGTTCAGAAGAGAGTAAATCAAACAAAGTATTTAACAAGCAAATAAACCAAAAGAATGATTAAGGGTTTTGTATTTTTGTGTAAATATATAGAATAAATTTACTTATTTTCCCACAGCATACCAGGTTAGAGCAGTCATAATTGGAAGTTAGAAAAGATTGGATTGAATTCTTTAAAAAATACATTAATTAATAACTGTTTTAGTCTTGTTAGAACCTGCAGACCTGCACCATGTTGCTAAGTCAGTTGTCTAGCACATTGTTTTGTTATTTAACCATGGAAAAATGTAAAAAGTCCATGTTAGAAGAAATCATGTTCTCTGATATATTTACCGCTCAGAAGCCGTTAGCAGGAGTTGTACATAACTATAAGAGTTCATTAGTTAAAATAATAAGGACTTTTACACAACACTTAGTCTTACATGTATTAAAGTTATGGTACAATTTGATGTTGGAGGATTTCTTGATTAGATGTCTAGATTTCTTTTAGGCTGATTCTTAAGATCTAGTTCAAAGTATATAGATGGGGAAGTGGGCGGGGCTTCAAATGATTATTCACAATAATCTGCTGTAAACATCCCTGGATATTGTGACAATAACATTTTATATTACATTAATAATGTTCATATTTTTATATCACAAACAGTTACAGTGCTTTAACTACTGTGCCAAGTGACAGTTGAGGAGGAATTTAGGTTTCTATACATGTATTTAAGTAAATGCAACATAGACTTCTTTCTTACCACTGTTGCTCTCATGGGATTAAGACACTGGCGATATTATATAAGCAATTTTAATTTGATCTATTAAGTGTATCCAGCAATATTGACTTGCTTAACAATATCAAGGTGAGACATATAAGTACCACATACCAGTGCGTTATTGTAAATAAACAGAATTTTCATATAGTAGAACTCAGTACGAGTTTACCCAAAGTCACAATATTAAACAGAATAACACCCAAGAGACCCTTTTCCTTTATACTGAAAATGATCACAGAACATATTTACATTCCTCACATAGATAATGATTCTTTCTTAGTTTCAAGCATGTATAAACCTGTATATAGTGTATATATATAATAACTTAACCAATGTGGATTTGTAAAATTCATGATAGCCACAGCCGTGTTGAAATTGTATCGTACCTTCAATAATTAGCAGCATCAGAAAAATATTTAAATATAAATCTTCTTCTTCTTTTGTATTTTCCATTAGGGGTCTCCACAGCGGATCATCTGTCTCCATACCCCCTGTCCTCTACATCTGCCTCTTTCATATTTAAATAATAATAATAAGTATAAATCTTATAAAACGATTTTGGGGAAAAACAGATATTGTGATTTGATTCATATTACTTACATTTTGTATTTTTTTAATGAAAACATTTAATATCAAAATTTCTCTGTAGTATTTACCCCCTTGAAGTTTTTTACATTTGGACCTGAAATGTTATTAATTGGTATTTATAGTCATTAAAAAATAACTAAAAATGTATTTAACTACTAATAGTCTAGACTAGTGTTTAAGAGCGATCAGTATTGCAGTATTCAATGCAGCATTATTTACATATAAAATGTAATCGTCGTTCTTTAATTGTTTTTTTTTTTTTTTTCACTTTCTTACCGTATATATGCCCAAAGTTATATTAGTCTGTTTAGCAACCCAGCCATTATAGTTGCACAAGCCAGTGCGCTCTTAGTGCCAGTCCTAAGTCCAGATAAATGGGCAGGGTTGCATTAGGAAGAGCATCCAGTGTAATTGTTAGCCAGGTATTGTTAGCCAACAGGGTACCGGTGGAAATTGGGCTACTGTTGGCTGAAGGAGGAGAAGGAGAGGAGGAAGACGTCTACAGAGACAGCAGGGAAAGAAGGTTCCATTTATTGTTATTATTTATTATTAAAAGTTTTTATCTGTGCCAATTTAATTGATTACTCAATCAATAAATAAAAAAAAAATTAAACTGTTGAAATATATATAGCCCAGTTGTATTTTTATGTATAACAGATATGCTTAATAACTTTCTTCTGCTCAACTCAGATAAGACGGAAGTAGTTTTACTAGGACCACATGCAGCTAGAAGTAAACTTTCCGATTACGTAGCATCTCTAGATGGTGTTTCTGTTTCAGCATGTACGGCTGTCAAAGACCTTGGTGTGATTATTACCAGGATCGCCTTCCTTCACCTTAGAAATATTGCTAAAATTAGAAATATGATGACGTTACAGGATGCAGAAAAACTAGTTCATGCTTTTGTTACTTCTAGATTAGACTACTGTAACGCTTTACTGTCTGGGTGTGTGAGTAAGTGCATAAATAAGCTTCAGTTAGTCCAGAATGCAGCAGCAAGAGTCCTCACTAGATCTAGGAAATATGACCACATCTCTCCTGTTTTATTCAGTCTACACTGGCTCCCAATCAAATCTCACATTGATTATAAAATATTACTACTAATGTATAAAGCACTTAATGGTCTCGCACCGCAGTATCTGAGTGAACTTCTGTGCCAGTATGATCGTCTACGTCTATTCAGATCAAAAGGTGCAGGCTATCTGTTGGTTCCTCAAATAATGAAGACTACAGCAGGGGGCAGATCTTTCTATTATAAAGCCCCACAGTTATGGAACAGCCTTCCAATCAGTGTTCGGGACTCAGACACAGTCTCAGTGTTTAAGTCAAGGTTGAAAACTTATTTAGTCAAGCCTTTTTGTCATTAGGTTTTTCTTAGGTAAAGGCTCAGATCTGGAGGGAACATGGATATAGAGTGTTTGGTGAACTGGTATATTTGTATGCTGTCGTCCCCTCACATTCACACGTTCACTCAGGTTTGTTGACAGTGGTGTGGTGGGTCGTCTCTTATCCCAGAGATCCCTCATGTCTGTGTTACCTTCTGGTTCACCCTTTTAGTTAAGCTGCAATAGCGAGTCTTGCCGGAGTCCAAACTGCACAGTGACATTAACTTTCATACACCAATAGGGACACTTAATAATCCATATCCTTCTGTTCCCGTCACCCTCTCTTTCCCTCTCTTTCCCTCTCTCCCTGTCTCTCTCTCTCTCGGTTGAGTTAAACATGCTCCTTAGGTTCCAGTGACCACTGTTCCTGCCCCTCTCCCCTCCATGGATCTTCACACTTCTGTGCAGCTTGGGACGGTCTCTCATTAACAACTTGGGTGGTTCCATGTAATTCCGGAGTAGAACGGGTGCTTTGAGGACGGATTGGACTGTAGTTGGTGTCGGCGGTCTGCTGCACTGACTCGGGAGTGCAGTTTGCTTCTGATCATCATCACTGTACCCCGCAACATTGTATATCTGCTTCAAATGGACATTTGGTGCAACCCAGATGAGGATGGTTCCTCATCTGGTTCCTCTCAAGGTTTCTTCCTTATGCCATCTCGGGGAGTTTTTCCTTGCCACAGTTGCTCATCAGGGACAAACTTACTTACAAAAAACATATTTACTTTTAATCACCACATTATCTGTGTAAAGATGCTTTGAAGCAATGTTCATTGTTAAAAGCGCTATACAAATAAAAATAAATTGAATGTACACAACAGTAATTATACATTACCCTTAATATAAACATTTTCATATATGCACCATATGCTTAAATATTATAATATTATGTAATGTTTTAAGCACAGCACCATTAACCATTAATGTGTGGAAGGGACTGTCGTAAGTTTCTTTATTTCAGGTACTCCCATTAGGGGTCTCCACAGCAGATCATCCGTCTCCATACTACTCTGTCCTCTACATCTGCCTCTTTCAAACCAACCTACTTGCATGTCTTCCCTCACCACATCCATAAACCTCCTCCTTTGCCTTTTCCTCCTTCCTGGTGGCTCCATCCTCAGCATTCTCCTACCGATATACCCCGTGTCCCTCCTCTGCACATGTCCAAACCATCTCAATCTCGCCTCCCTCACCTTGTCTCCAAAACATCCTACATGCGCTGTCCCTCTAATAAACTTATTTCTAATCTTGTCCATCCTCATCACTCCCAACGAAAACCTCAACATCTTATTTCATTGAGATTGTGGTCTGGAAATGCTTTTAAAGGCCATCTTGGCACAGTCTGCCACATTAGCAGCACGTACTGCATGTCGCAGGTCAGGCACACCCTCCGGATAAAGATTGTCTATGTAGGTTCCCGTTTCCTTTTATTGCCCTCCCACATTTTGGACATGTCCCTTTCTTGGGGAGATGTCACCTGGCCTCTAGGTTGGAGATGTTAATCTGATGGCCAGGCATTGTGGGAACAAAATGATCAGGCTCCACTTTTTGTGTTACCCACAACCTTGTTTGTGCTGCATGATTGGGGCATGATTTGTAGAAACATCTCAAGGATGATCAGAGGAAACAGGATGCCCCTGAGCTCAATTTTGAGTGTCATGGCAACGGCTGTGAATACTTATGTACATGTGATTATTTTGTATATATTTTTTTTATTTATTATTTGTACTAATATATTGTATTAAAATAAATAAAAGATCTTAATAAACGATTTAAAACAAACTTTCACGTTGTCATTATTGGGTATTGTTTGTAGAATTTTGAGGAAATTATGAATTAAATGCATTTTGAAACAAGGCTGTAACATAAAATGGGGGGGGGGGAAATGAAGCGCTGTGAATACTTTTCAGGTGCACTGTATCTTACTCAGATTGTGGTTTGCAACTGATTAATCTGGAAAAAAACAGACATGTCAAAGACAGTGAGTTTGAGGAGACATTATTGTGGAGGTTTGTGTATCATTACATTGCAAGTATGCAGCATGTTAATTTTATTTTGGGTATCCTTTTAGCCCCTTCACATACTTTACACTGTACATATACAGTTTTAAAATCATTTATGGATCATAATTAAAATACATTCCATCGGACAGAAGATGAGGCATCAGCAAACAACTGTTATCTACTTAGTAATAATAGTATATATGGCAACCACAGTGATGACACAGGGTGCACTGAAACCTCCTTGATTCTTTGATCCCTTAGCCTGTGACCAAGAAATCAAAGTATGTCACCTGTAAGGAATGTACTTATTCTTAGAATTCACAAGAAGGAATCAAGAAAGAGAAAATATGAAGCTTTTGGAACAAATACACAGGATACATACGCTTCCTGTACTATCCTACAAAATAAACTTCCATAACAATGCAGACTGTAAACAGTGCCGCTTAGAATTACAACACACACACACACACACACACACACACACACACACACACACGGCCTTTAATAATGACTACCTTCACTTGCATCACTACCTATTTGGATTGGGTTGTAAGAGTTTCCATGAATACGCAGAATAAAATCCAGACCTTTTTATCTCCTTTTATGTAATAAAAAAAAACAGATCAAATCTGGCCAATAAACAGCTATTCATATAAATGTATGCTTTTGAGCTGGTTAAAATCATAGTACAATGTAAAAAAAACAAACAAACAAAAAAAAACCCCACTTCAATTATATCTTAACTGCTGCCTTTAAAAATCTCGTTGGTACACAACGGCAAAATTGTGCTGTTTTCCCAATATTTATGGATTTCACAATATGTTATGAGGTCTATAAAACTGTTATTCATTTAGCACCATATTATATCATATACAAGTATTTAAGTTCTTATCTTTACTCATGAACTCATTACAAAACTGTTTAAAAGGCAGATATTCAAGTGCAGAAATGTTTTATGCATTAAACCAAGAAAATCATTGGCACTGCTGCAAACTACAAAATATCTCATTGTTGTGCATCAGAAGCTGCTTATGTTGACAACTAGTGCATATGAAGCAATAGCCAGACATCTCAAAAATGACTTTAATATTTTCAAGTACTCAAAAAGAGTTAAATAAAAACAGATTCCAGAATATACAGTGAGCAAGCCCCCTCCCTCCCCAAAGTGCAGGTATACATCACACATTATGTCCATAATCTAAAGAGAACCATTTTGGTGGGATTGTTGTGAAAACTAGAGTCTGGGAAACTGTTTTAGCTTATAAAGAGCATTGGGGGTACCAGAGAAATAAAAAATTGAAAATAAAAAGTCAACTGTCAGCTGCCTACTCATAAAGTGAGAAAAGAAATAAAGGACTAAATGCTTTCAATAATTACCTCATTCACAAATCACAGAACTACAGGCCCAAATCATTTTATACCCTCATGGTATAAATCTGTGACCAGACTATTCATGTTTATTTCAGTTTTTTAACATAGTCCGATTTTGACTGGCTTTTGTTTTAAAACATTTTCCTAAAGGATTTATATAAACATGTCTGTCAGGTGGATCACAGGCCACAACAGTGAGCACCATGGCCTTTGGGTGGACAAAATAGTTTGATGCAAACATTGAATCATTAGTCCAGTTGTGAGATTTTTTTTTTTTTTTTTTACCAGTTTACCAATTTGATTTCTTAAATATTCCCTTTAACCATGTTGAGTTAAGCAAGATCCTGCACACTGCTGCTTTAATTAAAAAAAATTTGATAGCTAGCTGTGAAGGTGAACACATGCATCGTGGTTTAAAAAAAAAAATATTAACCCATTCCAGCCCTTTTACCTCCCACCAGACTGAGATGTTAAAGAAATAGTTCTACCAAATCTTTAATTAAATTAATGATTGAAAGTCTGCAGGTCAAGTTCGAAATGAAAATCAGATTACCCCAGCTATGTGTTTAAATCACCCTGTTAGCTTTTTAGTGTTGATTGAACTATCCCTCTAATGGAATAAAAACGGCAAAGCTGGACAAAACACTGATTAACATCTGCACATTAAATTGACAAATAGAATTCATACACATCTGTACAGTTTCTACAATATTTATATATTTATGAAGAATAAACAATAAAGAAGTGCCACCATTAAAATGTAGAGAAAGATATCTTGTGTTGATTTCACTGTACATTCGCCATTCTTATTCCACATTTAAATTAATTCATTCAAATGAACACATAATTGGTAGGACTGAGGGTTATTTACATAGCTTAGGCATTGAGTCTGAGTGACTGGTCCTCTCTCCTTCTTGAGGAGATGTCAATATCTATGGAATCTTTGCCAACAATGAGCCGCAAACGTTTCGCTGGTGGAAGAGGGATAAAGTCATCCTCATTGTCAAAGTAGTCCTCCTCTTCATCTTCCGAAGTCAGCGAGTCCTCTTTGAGGTTCCGACCCATCTGAACTCCCACCTCTCTCTCCAGAACTTCACCCTCCTCCCTTTTGACTAAACCTGTAAAGGTCACATCCTCTTCACGCTTTAGCTGAATCTTCAGCTTGGTGGAGCTACCATGAGGTCCATGACCAAAGCCGTTGTTCAACTTGGCCACATACAGGCCAGCATGCTCATTTTCCCGCTCTTTGCTGAACTTGATACTGATCTTTGATGAGCCTCGCACAGCTTTGGTATCTCGATGCTCTTTCTTTTTGCTGCTGTTGCTGTCATGTCGCCGCCGCAGCGTTAGCTTGGGGATGCCTGTGTTGTTCTCTAAGATAAGTTGTGCATCGTAGCGTGTGATCCGCCGCTTTTTCTTGCCGCCTTTCATGCGCCGTGATACCTTGGAACTCTCGGCCAAGCCTTCGTAATGCCGTTCTGGTATCTCAAGTGGCATCTTGGCACAGTCTGCCACATCAGCAGCACGTGCTGCATGTCGCAGGTCAGGCACACCCTCCTGATAAAGATCGTCTATGTAGGTGCCCGTTTCCTCCTGTTTTATCGTCCTCCTCCGTCTTGGACATGTCCCTTTCTTGGGACAACTGGTCTCTAGGTTGGAGATGTTAATCTGATGGCCAGGCATTGTGGAAACAAAATGGTCAGGCTCCACTTTGAGGGCCGTGTTACCCGAAACCTTGTTTGTGCTGCTTGGCTTTGGGGCACGCTTGCCTCCATCACACTCATGAGCACCAAGAGAGGTCCTGCTGGACCTGCGAGTTCTATATGGGCAAGACACATTGCCCTTGCAAGCTGAAGCACCCTTGAGGGAGTTCTGATTGTTTTCATGATTTGCAGCAGGCTTAATGCCACCCCTGCATCCAGGGAACTGAGAGACTCCTCGACTGTCTGCCTCTCTTTTGCAAAGCTGCTTGAGGCCTGAGGCCCCTACATTTGCCCTGGTGGATGATTTTAGTCCTGCTGTTTGAGGCCGTCTCCTTCCTTTAGACAAAGGCTGTGCGGGTTTTGACCGAAGTCTCTTTGGTAAACTTGAATTTATTGTTTGACTTCGTTTATGGGGTGAGGTAGAGGTAGGAGTGCTTGGCCGAGTTTGTCTCGTCACAGCTCTGCCTTTGCAGTGCGCTTTGAGACAGGGTTGCGACATCCTCTTCCGTAATGCTAATGGGGAAATAAAGTGAAAAATTAATCCCAACTCTAAAGTTTATCAGAAGCTTAACTTTCTTCAAATGACAAAACACCCCCATACAATAATGTCATCAAAGGCCAGTCTCATCATGTTCTTACATGTCAGTCCACTGGGTGGTTCCTGAGACTCTGCTTCAGTAGAGGCAACAGACTGGCTGTCTGATTTCTTACTGCCCTCTTCCAGCTTCTTCAGTCTATTAAGCCTCTTATCAGTCTCCCTCAGGCCATACTTGCTATTGATCACTGTGACCTCAGCAGGCAGTCCTGCTTTTGACTTAAAAGCACCAGTGCCACGCCTAAAAACACATAAAAGATGTGTCAGGTACTTGTTTCGAAATTACTTTAAAACATTTGGTTGCCATGTATACAATACCTTTCACATGTATAGCATTCACAGAATTCGTTGTTTTCTCCAAAGAAGCCATCTCCATAGTAACATGAGATCTCTTCCCCTGGTTCAATGTCTCGCAGGACCTTGACGCATGCAGTGTCCCGACCTGTGGACACAAACTGTAACAAACTTTTCCATTAGTTGTAGGGTTTTTTGGCCCTACAACAAACCTCAACTGAAGCAATGCGACAGTAATGTTAATCAATGTATACTAACCTTGCAATTCGGCCGGCAATCTGTAACAGGAAAGACAAAAACATTATAAGTTACTTAAAAGCCAACTAAGCAAAGGCAGGGAATAGAGAGTATGTGCAGAACTGTGACCATGTAATATTCATCACCAAAATAATGTTGTGAACTGTTATAGTGGTTAACTGTGATATTAATTATGGTCTGCTCAAAAATGACAATAAATGGCATCAATTCTCGTGTAATTTAACAGAAGATGAACCAGATTCACTGGAATGTATCTTCATATTTTTCATTGATTCACCACATTAATTCTCCAGATCCACATATACCTGCATGTTTGCTCACAAAGAGTCAGAAAAAACGATATTGTCTTAAAACTATAAAATAATATATATCCATTTATTTAAATATATATATATATATATATATATAGGTGCATTTCAATGAGCATTTGAGGTAGTGTTACAGGACCTAGAACAGCCTTACATTTCATAGGCCTTACATTTTGCCCTAACCTTTTTCTAAATTGTAGACTTTTTAAAACTCTGAATGCCTGTAAAAATTAATTCTAAAAAATAATCCCACTAAATTCAGTTTAAAACACTGATGCGTGCTTTCAAAGCTAAAAATGGACCAACACCTTTTTACCTCAAAGCTCTTGCTCTCTCAGAGCTCTGCTCGACTGTTCCACCTTCTCTCAGGGTAAGATACAGTATCTCACAAAAGTGAGTACACCACTCACATGTCAGCATTATACCATTATAGTATACCTTCTCAAGGGACAATACTATAGAAATGAAACCTAGATATATTTTAGTGTAGTCAATGTGCAGCTTGTATAACAGTAGATTTACTGTCCTCTAAAAAATAACTCAACATACAGCCATTATTGTCTAAACAACTGGCAACAAAAGTGAGTACACCCTATTAAGCACCTGTGGGGCATCGTCAAGCAGAAGGTGGAGAAGCGCCATGTGTCTAACATCCAGCAGATCCGTGATGTCATCATGGAGGAGTGGAAGAAGATCCCAGCAACAACATGTGCAGCTCTGGTGAATTCCACCCCAAGGAGGATTAAGGCAGTGCTACATAACTCACTACTCACTTTTGTTGCCAGGTATTAGGACAATAATGGCTGTATGTTTAGTTATTTTCAGAGGACAGTTAATCTGTACTGTTCTACAAGCTGCACATTGACTACTCTACTGACTACTATATTCAAGTTTCATAGTTTTTCTATTCTATAGTATTGTTTCTTGAAAAGATTATATTAAAATGATTGCTGAAATGTGAGGGGTGCACTCAGTTTTGTGAGATACTGTATGCATACATCAAGACTCTCTTCTGTTCTGGCACCGAGCTGGTGGAATGAACGTCCCCCTAGATGTCCAAGCAGCTGAGCCACTGGCTTCATCTTTAAACAACCGGTGAAGAAGCACCTCTTTCTGAAACACTTGAACAAACGCTGATTTTTTCCCCTTTTTGTTTAATGTATTTCGCAAAAAGTGCAATAATTACTCCAGTTTTAGTCTGATGGTATCCCAATTCTGTAACTAGTGAACCAGTGTTGATGTATTCATCTATAGAGACTTCAAAGCACTTTTGTACATCACTTTTTATAAGAGCGTCCACTAAATGCAGTAAATTTAGATTTTAGATTTCTTTATAACAAATCAATTCAATTAGCTTTCTAACACCAAGGCAGGCTTAGGATATAACACACAAATGATATTGAGTAGTTAATATGAGCAACATATTAATTGAACGACTGTTAGTTAAAAAGGGTTTAATAGGTTCTGTATTCTAATCATAGACACTTAAAACAGCAACATGATCAATTCCAAATCAGATTTATTGACTGTAAAACTACAGACGGAGGTAGACAGATAACTTTCAGTGATCTTACATGGAAAGGTCCTAGTAATATTTTTCCTCCTGTGTTTGCCATTGTAACTTACAAATACAGGTCTTGCACAATAAAATCAGTTTACTGTTTCAGAGATTTGACACGAAATGCTGTACAGTTTAAACAAAACAAAACAAAAGAAGAAAAACTGATGTGAACATACAAGTACACATAATGGCCCTTATTCATTAAAGTTGCATGTGAAAAAACGTACGCAAATGTCCGATCATCTCTTGGCCGCGATGTGTACATTTCAGGACAACCTACAACGTGTCATCGATAACCACAACATTGTGAGTGGTATAAAAATTTATTTGCACATTTACGTTCAAAAGGCAACAGATACCTCTGTCCTGGCCGTATGTAGCGTCTCGGAAGGCGAAATATTCAAAGACACGTTAAGAAGAAAGTTGAAACTGCAAGAAAAAAGTCGGAATTAAGCACATTCATTTCATATTTTATATATATATATATATATATATATATGGCGAAACGGGCTTCCATAATAATTTTTTTCTTGCCCCTCACTGTTTTCTCCTTGTTTCTCCTTTGTTTCATTCTGCAACATTGCTGCTGTGTTTACCTGTCCAGAGCGCTCCAGAGTTTAGCAGGTGGTGAGTCAGTAATAATGCTCCGTGGGGAAACACAGCGCCATGTGTAGTTAAAATGGACAAAACAAAAAAAATGTGTATTCGAATTACTCGGGGAATCGTTTCAGCTCCAGTATGTGCTAATCAAGTTCTCAACTCATGAAGTAGTTTAACATTAGGCTCTTTTCAGAAGCTTATTTTGATAGAGTCATTTCAAAAGGAAGTGATTCAGTAGTGGATGATAAAAAAATTGTAGTAGAACAAAAACCTCCTCTGTGCATTTCATATAATTCTTATCATTTAAAATCTTCCTACTTCTGCTATTGCTTTTACCTGTTCTTTTTTCCCCCTATGCTCCTCCTTCTCTTCCTCTACCACCTCTCTGCTGTTGCATTTGATATTTCCGCTGATTCTCCAGTGGCTCTTCCTCATTGCCTTTTTACCTACTAAAGCACAATTAATTTTGCCAGTAGCCCTGCACTGTTATTTTCTTGCCATATACACTTGCCAGTCACTTTAATTGTTACAGCCATTTACCTACTCAGACTGATCAGACTGCTTGTTTTGAGTATTTTAAAAACTCAAATGTTTACACACAACACCGTCAAGAGTTTACATGGAACACCCTGGGAGGAGAGGGTCTGCAGGTTGAAACACCTTAATGACACAAAGCACACAATACATCAAACTTTGGAATGGATGGACTACAGCATCAGAAGACCACATCAGGCCAGCCTCTGTGTTTGTTCTTAGCAATCATGGGCAAAGCTTCATCAAAAGCAGACAGTTGAAGGCTTCAGAAAAAGACAGATTTCTGTGAGCCTGTGCCCAGTGTTACTACAGATTCTTGTTCTTGGCAGCAGGAGAGGAACCCAATTTGATCTTCTACTGTTGTAACCCATAAACATCAAGGTTTGATCATTCTGTGTATAATGAGACAGTTGTAAAGTGATTTATATAAATTACTAAACCTTGCTGGCATTTAAAAATGTTAACTGTAAAAATATTAATGCCATGATCAAAGTCACAGAAATCACACCTTTTTGCCTAAAGTGCTTTACTGGTACCTGCATGACTTTGCACCGCAATACTGGCACATATTTGGTTAGATAAGTATGAAATTCATCTAGCACAACATTTAGTTCATCAATGCCAAGTAAAGTATGGCCTCCAGCTACTTTACTGAAAATATATTCTTCAAATTTAAACATTTTCTTCTGAAATGTTTTCTTCAATATACCGGCTCATTTACATAAAGAATAGCTAAACCTGGACTAGTTAGCATGACCTACCTATGATTCTACTTGAACTGGTGTGAAGAACATATACTAGTGCTTGTTTGGTGAATAATTGTGAATTGTTCATACATACTGTATATGGTCAATGATTCTACCTGTAACAAGGATATAAAGCAGGGGTCTTCAATGTAATCCAGAACCACATCAGATTTCAATAATCTAATCAGTCCATCTTCGTCTCCAAACAACTACCAAAGCCTGCAGTCACACCAGCATTTTGTGGATAAGAGACTAAAGACCCCTTGTCTAATGGGAATTTTCATGTAGTTAGAGGCATATAGTGATGACATCAGATGGCAGGAATATATATAAAATACATACCATGATTAATAAAAGCAGCAGGTCCCAGCCAAAGCTGAGCACAGTTCTTGCGTGTAGAGTACATGACACTGAAGTCATTCTCTCCATGGCGTAACAACATCTTCTCTTCATTAGCAGACAGCTCAGCTATGCAACCCACAAGGTGTTCAATTTCATCATTCCTTTTCCTTAAGTACAAGAACAAAAATAAGGCACACTTGCAATAAACTTACAATACAAAAGGCAATCTAAATGACCAGATGCCATGCAGCTTACCAAACTTTTGTTGCTACAATTTTGGCTCCATTTTGCTCAGAGGAATAGCGACTGCATGGAAGAATTTCAAACCCACTGTCTGTTGCAAACATGCGCAAGTAAACGAAGACCTGCACGGAGAAAATTGTGCTGTTTAAATTGATGCCCAGCTGTGAAAAGGAATATGCCAGGTTTATACTTGCTAAAAATTAGTAGGCACATAGTAGATGGTATGCTCTCCATGTACATTAGGTTCATATACCCAAATAAATTGTGTTTATCTAAATAATTAATAAAAAACACTGAAAAGCTACCTGGTGTGTCACTACTACAATGTGAACTGATTTGAATTCGCAAAACATGGTACATAATTTAGTATGTACCATTTAGTTTAGTGAATTTGCAGTTTTGCTCATATGATCCATTTCTTTAACATCAGTCAAACAAATGTGTGCATGAAATTGCTTAAAAGGTTATTCTGTTCTGGCAACTATATAAACAATGACACTCATGTAGCTAAGGAAACTGCAGACGGAGCTTCAGTCAGATATCAAGTGTAACTACGGCATTATTGTGTCCACATTTTATTATTTATTGTAAAATAAAAAAAAAACAATTACATGTGCTTTGAACAGCTTTTCCTGGGCCTTTGTTTTATTTAGAAAATTATGCCTTCTCCAGTCTGAAGACGTCAAAGCCTGGAAAGCTTTTTCCAGGTTGTCGTTCTTCTTAAAGCTTTCGATCACTTGTCTAAGCTCCGACTGTCGACCCTTCATTGGGCGAAACCTAAGACAGGGAATCATACTAATGTTATGCGCATGTACAATCCATCTTATCTGAAGGCTGGCCAGCAGTTACAAAAGTGATGTAGCAAGTTTAAAAAAAGTTTTACTTAAAATTTTAAGATATTTAAACCTCATATTCATCTTGTGAGTCTGAAAACCCAAGTAAGAGTCCAGAATCAGGCTGGTGGATAAGTCATCATATTCACACAGCTCTTTAGCAGTCATCCCTGATGAGGGCACATGGCGCCTCTCTGGCTCTGGAGCTGCACCACTGACACCTAATAAAAAAATGAAGCATAATTTCATAGCAGATTAAATCAGTTACAATGATCCTTGCAATCTAAGATATATGTTTGGGGGCTCTGTTTCTTTACTTCCTTTTTTGTTTGTTTAATTATTTTTGGGACCGGAGCACTTACGCCGGCTGCATCTCCTGCCACTAGGGGAGCTTTTGCTTTGGCGCAGGTGGGCCCTCTGGCTATTCTGCAGCCTGGTCTTCCCACTGGGCTGATTGCTGGAGAACCTACTGCCATGTCTCCTTCCATTCAGCACCATGTTCTTGGATTCTCCCATCTACTTCATACCAGCAGGCTTTCTGCTGAAGGCTCATTTAGCTTCTATGTAGTTGTGAGAAATCATAAGCAACATGCAAGTAGCTTTTTCGCCCCTTGCTCTCTGGGCAATCAGAATATATGCTGTAGTGTGCAATTTTCAATCCAGCTTGCACCTGTTAAAAAAAAAAAAAATTAACTAATTTATTGCAAATATTTAGAACAAGATAACAGAGCAAATTAAAACCAAACAAAAAAAAAATACAAATTAAAACCAACCAGTGTGTGAAATGGCACATAAGTTATAAAGTAGAGTGTGATTTGAGTTTAAAAATTTGGTTGAAAAACCTGATATGGTCTGGGTTAACGGTGAAATGTTACTTTATGCTTAAAAAATGCTTGGGAGTGCGTTATGTAGTTTTAAACAACAAATGATTATGTAAACTTGACGAGTTAAAGGGGTCCACCAACTATTGACACCTCTAACCTGGGTTTGAAGAGAAAGCAGACCCCTTTGGATTATGCTATTTTCAGAACAGTATTTTTGCATTTTATTGTTCATTATTAAATATAAAAGTGATGCAAACGCAGCTCTTTGACCATCAATTTAAAGACAATATTTCAGAAGTACAACACTGACAGCTGATAAACTGGCCCAGTTGCTTAGTAACTATAATACGTGTAGACCGCCGCCTAGCGGCTGCTAAGAGAGTCGAAACCACATGCTTTAAAAAGGGTGTACGGTTTCCAAAACATTGTTGGCGTTGTGGTCTATTGCCTACTAGTCATTTGGGGCGCTTTTTAAAATTATAATTAATTATTATCAATAACACGTTGTGACCGAATACGTGTTTCTGTTTGCACTACCTACGCGCCCAAGGTAACAGGCAAATGCTGCGGTCCTTTTAACTACCCAAACGACGCAAAAGGGCGGTGAAGCCCAAAAAAAAAAAAGCAGCAAAACTTAGAACGCAACATGCAATCCATCGTCTGGGGATTAAATAAAAGCGAGCGCTAGCATGTGATTTGTTATCTTTGATAATGTGTAGCATAGAGACAGCTAGTTTTAACTAGCTCACTGTTTATCTATCCGGTTAGCATAAGTAAATCGACGATCATACAACATTACTCTAAGCCTGAACGCTGATTAAAGAGCTGTCCCTGTTCGCTGCTAGTTAGTGTTTGTAAAGAAGTAACCACTTGGCGTTTTGACACTTTGCCCAGCTGCCATATAGCTCACTAGCTAGGTTGCTAAAAGTCACTAAATCAATAGGCACCACAATAAGAACACTGGCTACTAAGACCGGGTTAAAGCGTGCTACATGGCGCTCTGAGCCACGCTGTGTCGAATGATAGCCACATATTTAGGCGAGTAGCAGAATCCAGGCCTGCCCATTGCTAAATGCTAAGCCTCTTGCTAACCCAGTCCTGAGTGCTAAGCTAGCTAGCCAAGCCTAGCTGATAGCTCATATGCTACCTACCCAGCAGGCTAAACCGGACCAGGAAAGTGATAATGTTTCCGAATAAAAGAGAGCGACTGTGTACTTGAATACTCACTCTATCCTTTTTTCCTCGGGTTTAGCCATGCCCGTTATAAGAGGCCAAAATGAGCGGGATATCCCCTAAAAGCTTCCATATAGCAAACCTCAAAAAAAACCTGCAAGATAATTTACATTAAAATTCAAGATGGCGACAGGGTTTGGCTATAGTAAAAAGATAGGCCACAGAACCTCCTCCGGAAAAAATAGACCCAAAAAACCCTATTGTTCCTGTCGTCTGGCTTGATGTACGCTGCTTTTAAATCCACAGAAAGCCCGAATACCCTTTACACACACGCATACAGGGGAGAGTTTAGCGAATTCTTGGGAAAACCACGCGGAAAAACTTGGCTGTGTACAGAGAGAGCGTTGTTATTTCCCTTTAAATGTCCACTGGTGTGAGTGCGCAGCTCGCCGGCGTGCATAGCAACAACATCCTCTGTCTATCAGCAACTCGAGTTCCCTGTGAGCGCTCCAACTCCGCTCCTCACACAGTGCTCTGTCTGTAAGAACTGCTCGAACATCACACTGTGCGACAAACATCACGCCGTCCAGACATGACACTGTTGTTGTTTAATGGTGCCACAAATAAACGGATTTAAAGCCATGGTATAGGGTCATGATCAAAATGGAGCGAGATGTGGCCCAACGCGATGGTTTCTTACACAACATGTCCAACAAGTGTTTTTCTGCCTAAATTATTTAAACAAATCTTGATGTTTTAAAAAATATTTCT
>MU551638.1:18046-33767 GCA_024362625.1 Silurus asotus | reverse complement strand
TATATATATATATATACACGTTCTTTGCATACAGCACCCCTGGAGCAAAGAGGGTTAAAGACCTAAGATTGGCAGTTTAGCCATACTGAGGCTTGAACCACCAACCTTCCATCAGTAAGCCACATCCTTAACCACTAAAATACTACTTCCTTTTGCACATTTTAAAAGATATAAACCATAATGTTATTCTGTTCAGCTCCCATCAATGCACTTTAATCTACAATCTCATGGGTTGTCTATCTGATTCTACACGATCGTGCACTTTCATTCTCTCTTTTTGTTAATCTTGCACCTCACTAGCACACCTTATTTACACTCACTTAAGTTCCCACCTGTATATACAATCATGTACAAGCAGTATATTATTATTTTACTTTTTAAATGCACCCTAATGTACAGTTCTCAAGTTTCCAACTGACTGCACTAATGTAAACAGTGTATCACATGGATTTTTTTTCCCCCAATAATAAATCTTTGTGATTTGGATATTTTAATCAAACCTATCTTTAATGTTCTACATCTTATTGCTTGTACTTTATTGTATGTCGCTGAACTTTCTGCTGTAACACTGCGATTTCCATTTGGGATTAATAAAGTACTCTATCTCTAAACCTTTGTTTGCTTGCCTCTAACAGTTTGTTTTTGCGTTTTCTTGAAGACAAAAACATCTTGTCATATACCAAGAAAAACTGAGAACTGAAACACTTTTGCATAAACATTCTCTGGGAGAAAATGTGGTGGCTGTAACACTGCACAAAAACTTGAGACCCCGTCCTCTATAGAACATTTTACCATTTTAATTACACTTTTAGACTAATTAATTTTGGTAATTAGAATCCTTCAAATTTGCACATTTGTATATGTTTTTTTTTGCCACTAAATCTTCAATATTCCATGACAGCACAAAAACTAATAAAAAATCTAAAATAAAAAGCTGAGATCTAATATTTATCCTCATGTTTATAGATTCTATGCACTTTATTCAAGACACTTTAATCTTGACACAACTGTATTCTGGTCCTGTTTACACTAGAAGGTATGCAGCTATGGATTATTTTAGTAATCGTTTATTCTAAAGATTATTCCATCGAGCAATCGGCTAAAAAGTACTTGTATATTTAGCAATTACAAATATACAAAAGAAAATAATAAGTCTCTCAAAATGAACAAGTAATTTGTTTCTTTTTTATATGCATTTTTATTAATGAAATTGCATTCAAGAATATCTGTGGAAACTAAAAAAGTGTAAACGCACTGTACGGTGTTTTATTTATATTTTAGTTTGAAATTATCCCAAACTTTGAAAACCTTCTGACGTTTTATTTGGACTGAATCTTCTCCTTGTCCTTTGCTGATTTCTCCCTATGTTTCATTTGGCAGCGTCTTCTGGGTTGTATGGAAGCCTGTTTTCGCCACAAAAGCGAAGTTCGCTTAAAAAGTTTTCCTCGCAATTCCGACTTTATTTCTCGTAAACATCCAACATTTCTGGTGCATCCACCGGTAAGCATGTTGTCGGTCTGAAATTTAAAGCTGTTGGTGTATGAACGAGGCTCCTCTGCGTCATGCGTCTTGCGGAGGCTTTTTATACACCATGCGATTTCATTAAATCTAGCCTTTTTCATTTTCAGTGTGCAAAGCTTTCTGGCACTACAGAGGGGATGACGCTGCCCGATTTGTTAAAAAGTTTGGCATTGCGAAAAAATAAAGTCGGAATTAGGCAAACATTTTCTTTAATATGGCGGAAACGGATTTATTGTTTACCTGTCCAGAGCGGTCCAGAGTTTATCAGGTGGTGCGTCAGTAATAATGGTCCGGAAACACAGTTCCCCGTGTGTAGATAAATCATTTTTGTATTGGAATTGCTCAAGGAATCGTTTCAACCCTATTTTTTACTGAACTTTGACACAATATGTGGTTGTGTGCATCTGGAGCTGATTTTGTTCTCTGTATTTGGCTGCATTCATCCTTCCCTCGGGTGGAGTCATTTTTACTGTCTCTGCTGCTTATCTGTTAATAAGCTTTCTATGATGTTGGAGTTCACATGGAGTTTATCCTAGAATTTCCATTATTACCAAACATATTTCTTCCCAGAGAAATGTCAAAAATGCAAAAATAAAAATTAGTTTTAATGTGCAGTGTCTTACCCGTGAAGGTGTATTCAGTGTACTGTTTTTGTTTGTTTGTTTGTTTGACCAATTTACATAAACAAGGACAGCTGATGTAGAACAATGGGCTTTAAGGTCTTGAGTACGTTATTAACCACAAAAACAAAAAAAGAAAAAATTGTAAATTCATGCAATTATACATGTAATCCATGTTTTTTTGTTTTTGTTTTTGTTTTTTTTCAACTGCCATGGTATGTTGAAGACTTTTAATACACCTGAAGTTCAGTATGAGATTAAATACAAATTCAGAGGACTTGAGATGAGATTTTGCTTTCTTTGAAATATATATATATATATTATTTATTTATTTTTGTAGTATTTTACTTCCTGGTTTGTAATTCCCATTCGGAGATCGACGTTCTTTCGCAATCCGAAACTGGGAATTACGTTTTTTCTTTTGCCGCTTATCATATTAAAGACAGGGATATGAAGTGTTTTTTTATTATGTAAGCCTGTCAAGGTGTATAGACAAATAGGAATAATGTGTTTATTTACAAATATAGGTGGGAAAAATATCAATGTGTTTGTTTTTATTGCTTTTTGCCGATCAGCGACTACACAGCAGTGAACAGTCCACACTTAAAGGCGGATCTGCGCAGCACGCTGATGATGTCATGAGACTCACAACAGCAACAAGAAACAAATCGCTGAAACACACAGTGTAACATCGGCCTATTTAATATATGCTTAAATGCTTCATGCAAAGTAAGTTAACCTGCTAGGAGATTTGCAAATGTGTGTGTAATGACCTCTAAGATGATATGCGGGTTATTTTGAAAGCGCTCGGAACCGAGGCTCAGTTAGCTAGCCGTGGTTTGTTTCTCCTCTTTACTAGCTCTTCAGCATGCTGGTGTCACCAATTTCGTGTTAACCTCGATGTCATTGTCAGGAGGTTTAACAGGTCGTTTTGATTGTTGGCTTTAGTGCACAATGCAATTTTTGGTGCATAAACTTCTCATCAGGTAGATAGCAACTGTTGATCTGTTAATATGCTAGCTAGATTCGCGCCTAGCTGTCAGCCATACTCAAAATAAATATTGCTCTTTCTTGATATAGACGTCTGCAAATTGTGTCCACGAATGTATCGGGAGTATGCCTACGAAATGTGCTATCTTTTCTGTCTTAGGAGCGGACAGGTGTTAATGGGTCAGTGACAGGAGCAACAGAGGTATGGTATTCCTGTCGGTCATAATGCCTCCAAGGAAGAGACCCCTCATCCCTGCTAGTGCAAGACGGCGGCCAAAAGATGACGACGATTACTTCCCCTTCAACTTGCTGCCAGTGGAGTGTCAGCTCCATGTGCTTTCCTTTCTGAATGAGGTGGACAAGTGCAACTCTGCGCTCGTGTGCTCGAGCTGGAGCTGCCTGGTGCGCTCTGGAAAACTGTGGAGAGTTGCAGACTATTCGCGTCGTGGCGTATTTCGTCTTGGACAGGAAGGACTACTAGTGTCCAACAGAGAATTTGAGCGCTGGAAAGCATGGGTTCATCACTATACTCACCATCTCATCTCCCGTGGGGCCAGTTTGCTGACTCTGAAAGCGAGCTTTGATTTGGGGGACCAGTGCAATAAATGGGGAGAACTCCTTTCTCATCTGTTAGAGAATGTCCACTGTAGGGACCTCAGTCATTTAGACTTGAACTGGACCTTCACTCTGCTTGAGCCGTTGGACCTCCGAGTCCATTCGGGCTCTAGCTCACACCAGGATGTCATCACTAAAATGGACCAGGTCAATAATTTTCAAATCCTTCTAGCCAAATTTGCCCAGAGCTGCCCGCGAATCACCAAGATGCGGCTGCACTTTGATTGGTCTGACAAGTCAATTGCTTTAATAGCCCAGTTTCAGCACTTGCGCATTTTGGAACTTAAGTACTTCTGGGTTTTTAAAGGGGTTAGTCCAGGTATCTTGCAGACACTGACTAAATCGCTGCCTAACCTCAAGTCTCTTACTCTCAATGTTCTAGTACCACTAAGGAATTTGGGCATTTCATACACTCTGGAATCACTGTCACTGGAGTTCCTTGATGTTTCTCTTAGCCGAGGCCTGGTCTTCTCTTGCCTTAAACTGCCTGCACTGAGAGAGTTACGGGCTAAAAAGATTGTACGGGGGATTACTTTGGACCGCCGGACCCGTCTCCAAATCCAGAGCAGGTGGCCATGCCTATATCAGGTCTTGCGAGAAGGGACGCCCAAGCTACAGATGCTCAACAATGAACGACTCCTTCCAAACTGGAAAGATCAGACTTACGATGAGCTCACTTCCATTCTCCAGCAGTCTTGTTACTGCCTGCAGCATCTGGATAATTGGATCTGGTAAACAAACTGTCAGAAATTAAGACACAGAAGTTGAAGCGAAGATGACGGGAATCATTTGTGAAACTGATTTTATTACCATTTATTAAATGTGTATACTGATTCACAGTACAATAACCACCATAAAAATGAAAGAGATAATATAAAGCACAGATGTCAGTGCATTAGTTTTCCAAATTCTTTGGGTCAATAACAAAATATGATTTGAGGACTTATTACATTATTTTTAATCTGGTGATTTAGATTGCCCTGCTCAAAAAAAAAAAATAAAAAAAAGAGAGACCAAATCATATAACATGGTGGATTGAAGGCAACGTGTCGTCTAAATCCTGGTTTGCTCGATACCGAGGAATAGATACCTGGGAAAATTTTGTCTTTTTTTAATTTCGATATTTTTCTGCATACATACATAAAAGCAGTGTGGCATTGGTTTAACAAGATTGTAGTGTAATGTAAACAGGCCTAAATATTTTCAAGATTTGCAAACATTAGTTTTACAGAATTTTTCTTTTTTTTTAACTTTTAATTTTAAAAAATCCCTTCTAAACTTTCCCTATAGGAAAATTCACATGGTTGATTATGCAGCAGGTCAAAAAGGATAAAGCTAACATGTTGATCTCACAATTTATTGTAAAATGTATTCATTTAAACCATTTATTTTTAAACTATCCATCACCAGACTGACCAGTGTGCATTACAAAAACATTACAGTTTACAAAGCTGTGTTAAATCTCTCTTTCTCAAATTTATTGCAAAATGAGTTTAAAGAATAGTGGGGCACAGACTTGCAAAACCTCCAAAGATCATAGGGACCAACTGATGTGAAATGTTTTCATTTGTTTGATGTACACGTAACCCCCACATAAGTGTTTTTCCATACATTGAATATTTTACGAATAGAGAGAACCAGTTTTGTAGGTGTAGTGCTTCATACTTATCTGTAGAGGTCCTCTTAGCTTCAGGTTTTGAACTACTATCATTTTCCTGTGCTTATTACTCTAATTTGAGTTTGCACTGATTTTTTTTTATAGTTAAAGGCAATCAAGCAATTCAGTGTTTATTTAATATTGAATTGTTAAAAACTGCCAGAATAAAATTGAATGGTTTGAGTGTCCTTATAGTTTTTTTTCTGTGTCTTACAGATTCTGTAACAGGCAATATAATATGTGACTGTTGTCGGAAATCAGAGCCCATCTCCAAGTGGACATTCACAGGGTGGCTCATGCCACTCTGTTCCTGAGGCTCGAATTATTTATCGCAGTTTAATTAATAAATTATAGTAAATTGTTCTCACAAATATATAGAATAAACAAATAATGTTTAGAGTTGTTTAATTACGTTTACTTTAGTCTTCATGCCAATACTGTTTAAATTTAAATTCCAAGTATTAAGCAAATTAGTTTACTTAACCAATATCACTATACATTATCTTCACTACTGCTTAATCTTCAAACGTGGATGGGAAGGAGCAAGCTTGTTTTAATAGCAGTCAGTCAGCAGGTTCCACAGAGCTCTCAGAAGGCACCCCACAACAACAATGGCACACTCCAGCAGTTGCAAGAAAGTGTGCCTCAAGTGAAATCTTCCCCATTTTTATCCTCTCAAAAGTCGCTTTGTCAGCATCTTTTAAACACTTTGACTCAAAATTACTTTATTTTCCATTTCCTTTTCTGGAAATACTTCCTGTTTTTCAGCTTTATGTGTACTCAGAGTTTAAACCCCAAATTTTTGCTTACATAAGTACAATTCACTTCATGGTTTCCTTTCATATGATTTTTCTTATATTTTCTCTAGTATTTCCAATTTCCCAATAAAGTAATTTAATTTGCAACTTATAGTTTCAAAACTATTATTGCTACACACTATATGTAGGATTCTCTATTCTCAATGCTTAAACCGAATAATAAATGTAACTATTGCCAGGTGTGTGTTAAGTACTGTTAACCTGATTATTATTGGAATATTGCTACTTACTAATGCTGCTACAATAGATCTTCCTGTAGCCCTTCTTGACTACTACTTCTTCTTTCGGCTTCTCCCATTAGGGGGCGCCAATGCGGATCATCCGTCTCCATACCCCCCTGTCCTCTACATCTGCCTCTGTAACACCAACTACCTGCATCCATAAACCTCCTCCTTGGTGTTCCTCTTTTTCTCCTTCCTGGTGGCTCCATCCTCAGCATTCTTCTACTGATATACCCCATGTCCCTCTTCTGCACATGTCCAAACCATCTTTATCTAGGCCTCCCTCACCTTGTCTCCAAAACGCCCTACATTTGCTGTCCCACTAATAAACTAATTTCTAATGTAGCCTGTCTTGACATTCTTTAAAAAATTTTTTTTAAATAAATCTAAAAGAACCTTAAAGCTTTTTCTAGAAATTTCTTTATGTAATTTGACAAATTCCTAATAGGATATGAAGGTGACTGTGCTGAGATTTTTATTGATCTATTACTTCTTTTTCCTCAAACAAGTTCCCGACTTGGATGATGCTGGATTTATAAGGATCAGGAAGTTTGTAAAAAATTCAACACCTACGACATTGATTCATCCCAAAGCCATAAATCCACCCCCTTTGCCCAGGAGTCTATTTGTCCTTCATTTACCTATTTTCTTTTTGTTCCCTCAGGATCCTAGAAACGCCCACCTGTGATAATTCAAAAAGCACTTTTTTTATTTTGAATATCCTTCATGCAACAAGGTTTCCATGACATGCTATGCTCATTCTTGGTTTTTCAATACATTTCTCACTTCACTCATTTACCACCCGATTACCCATTATGGGCAACTGTATTTAAACCCCCCACCAAAAGGGATAAATCCATTCTTATGGTTCAACATAACATTTGCTAATTGTCAGAATATTTCATATTAGTCTAGCATCTCAAATCAAATTAAATCAAATTTTATTTGTCACATACACATACATACAGGGTACAACATGCAGTGAAATGCTTTTTACGACTGTCTGGCATGAGGGAATAAAATGGGGTGAAAAGGAGAATAAAAATATTACATTATTATTACAAATATAATAACAAAATTTAAAAATAAAAATATAATAAGAAAAACAAGGCAGATAAAATTATATATATATATATATATATATATATATATATACACACACGGCAGTGTGCAGTTAAACAGTAAACAACAGTAAACAAGTTAGGCATGGTTTTTGATTGTCCATAAAGTGTCAGTGTGCGGTCTGGTGTGGTGTAAAGTGTCCATGAGTATTCTGTGTGCAGTAAGGTGTGGTATAAAGTGTCCTTGTGCGGAATGGTGTGGTATAAAAATAAGAATGTACAAATATGAAAATAATATGAAATGTACAGTGTACTGTGCTGTGCAAGTGTAATAATGTGCCATAGCACGAAAAGGGAAAAAAAAGGGAAAAAAGGGTAATGATGAAGAGAGAGGGACAGTTTTTTTTTTTTTTAGATCCTGGGTGTTTCCTGGTTTAAACTCCAAATGGCCTGCGAGAACACGCTCCTCCTCATTTTCTCTGTGTTCGCTTTCAAGTAGCGGAAGCGTTTCCCCGAACGCAACAGAAAAAAAGAGTCCACTGTTGGGATGGCTGAGGTCCTTCACAATCTTCCTGGCTCTGGTCCAGCACCGCGTGCTGTAGATGTCCCGCAGGTCAGGGAGCTCAGTGTGGATGGTACGTTCAGCTGAACGCACCACCCTCTGGAGGGGTTTGCCTGTCCTGCATGGTGCTGTTCCCAAACCAGGAAGTGATGCTACCCGTCAGAACACTCTCAATGGTGCACGTGTAAAAAGTCTTAGGCACCTGAGAGGGTAGTTTAAAGTCCCTTAAGCGTCTCAGATGGTACAGACGCTGCCGGGCCTTCTTCACCAGGGTGTTAATGTGACAGGACCAAGACGGGTCCTGTGTGATGTGAACACCCAACTCTTGTCCACTCTTTCCACTGGAGTCACGAAGATATTTAGCGGTTGGTATGACCGCTCCCGATTTGTGCTGAAGTCCACGATCAACTCCTTAGTCTTGCTGATGTTCAGGAGAAGGTCGTTCTCCTGGCACCATCTCTCCAGGTTTTTACCCTCCTGTAGGTAGGCCGTCAGTGTCACCACAACAGTCTCGTCAGCAAACTTGATGATGGTGGTGAAGTTGAAAGTGGCCACACAGTCATACGTGTACAGTGAGTACAGCAGGGGGCTCAGAGCACAACCCTGGGGAGCTCCTGTGCTGAGGGTGAGGGTGGATGAGGTGTGTTTTCCCACCCGTACAGCTTGTGGTCTTTCAGTCAGGAAGTTTAGGATCCATTGACACAGCGGCAGGCTGAGTCCCAGGACCCCCAACTTAGAGGTGAGTGTGGAGGGAATTATAGTGTTAAATGCTGAACTGTAGTCCACAAACAGCATCTTTGTGTAATTCCTGTTTCTTTGGTCCAGGTGGCTGATTGTAGTGTGGAAAAGATGTGCAATTGCGTCCTCAGTCAAATGTCCAGATGTACAGCACATTAAACTAATGAGCTCACCACATCAGGTTTCACTCTTGGTAGCCAAGATCAAGTATCTGATGCTGCAATGGCCACAAACTCACTAAAACTGGACATTTGAAGATTGGGAAAAGAACAGTCAATGTTTAAAAATACATCCCATTAAAAATCCACAACAACAGCTCTTTGGTTTTATTTTAGAATCCATAACAGCTCGTTGGAAACTTTTCAATAACAATCTTGCTAGTACAGATTATGCAGGTCTGTCTACAATGTCTAAATCCAGCAAACTTCCACAACTGGGGAAAAAGCGAGACACCTTCCCCTTTGTTTAGAAAGAGAATACCTAGAACCTAGACACGTTAGAAGCTGCCGAAAAACCTTTGGAGATGGGTCATATCGCTGGCGCTGGAGCTCACTGTGCCCTAGGAAAAGCGCATGGACAGAGACGATGGGAAGCATGCAAAGTACCAAGAGCTAGTTGAAGAGTGCAAGGCTGGCAAAGTCTTTGTGAGTCCCTGGAGGTGGACTGTAGAGGGTTTGCAAGGCATTCACTCTGAACAGCAATCACGCTATTAGGTATCACCTGGGAGTCAAAGCGAAAGGCGATTAGAACCGCAACTGAAGTCACAGAGAACGCCACAAGGTGGCTTTGGATTAAGAAGACAGAACTGTGGGCAATCATTGCTGGGACACAGGCCAGGGCCTAATTAACCCCGGCTTGGTTGCCTGGGCGCGGGTGTCTGATGCTGAAAGACACAAAACACCCAACGACCCGAGGATACATTACTGATGTATCTTTCACCTAGCATGTACAACAGCTCTTCTGAAACCCTCAAATAACAACCTTTCAGTCACTAGTACAGACTGTGAACATTATCAGAATTAACAATAAATTAGTATTGGACAATTATACAAATCCAAGATATTAAGTTCTATTAAGTTCTATTTAAATTGCTATTAAATTTGTTAAATGTGATCATACAGTTATGCAGCATAGAGAAATAGTGGCTCTGTATTTTTTTATCTGGTCTACATGATATGTATCTTGACAAAACTTTAGTTTTAACTCTAGTGCTTTTCTGTTTCTAACCTGGCAGGTGTGTCAATCACATCCAAAATAAAAATAAATTTTTAGACTTATTTACCAAATTGACCTAGAATAAAAAAGCTGTTTATACGAAGGACCAGGAAATGTTTTGGCAATGAACAAAGTACATTGCAGGTTAAACTTTGTACATAAACCATAAAGATATAAATGGGTTTCCTGAACAACTCACAGACCT
Organism: Silurus asotus; assembly: GCA_024362625.1. Lineage (NCBI taxonomy): Eukaryota > Metazoa > Chordata > Actinopteri > Siluriformes > Siluridae > Silurus > Silurus asotus. The sequence continues at coordinate 23,544 of MU551638.1, read as the reverse complement.
CAGTTTAACATCATTTTAATATCCCTAGACATTTAAGGCTATATGACATACACATTACTCATTTTTTCTTTTTTCTTAAATGAATGTTTTCTCAAGTTTTGTTTGCCACATCCAGTTCAAATATAAACGGCAAATATTAATTAAACAAACACAAAACCCAGTGTATTTTAATTTATAGTTGCCTCAGTCTGGATTTCTTTTTTCTTAGCTTTTTTCTAATGCAGTTAAGAATGTGTAATCCAGGGAGGGGAAAAAGAGCTACGATCCCCTCCCCTTCTTTGATACTCTTTTTACAGAAACAGATGCTACCAATTTGATTCGTGTATGTGCATTAGAACAGGACTGGTGAAAGACCAGAGCGTTACAAAGTTTTAGGAAACCTACAAAGAATATGTAGCTTTGGTGAGTGAGGTCTGAAACATTGGGACGGCAACGTAATTTAAACTTGAATGTAATCTAGAGGGGCGCAGGATGGAATCAAATGGCAACCTGTGGAAACATCACTTGCTTTATAGGTTAGTACCTGTACTTAGAAAAGGAGACAGAAAACCATACAGCTCTTTTTTATGCCAGCAAATCTTTATACTTTGATCATGTTTGTGGAGCAAATCTTACTTCTTCCTCCTTGTTCTGGACTGGTCTGTGGTGGGCAGAGGTGAAGACAAAATCCTGACAAACATATGCAAAGTACATGATTATTTGATTACCTATTCTAGTTAATGTGTAATCACAATGTAGGCGGTACTGTTATGCCGTCCATTGTGTACAGTTCCTTGATTTACGGAAAAGTTCATAGTCTCATTAAAGACTGCGGGTTCCTCTAGGTTGGATTCACATGTTGGAGTTTCTCACATGGGACAGACATGGCTAAAGGAGTGTACATCTCTAAAACTCTGGCTATTGCCACAGTGGTGCTGACACTTTCTGCGCTTGGTGGCATCATTGTTATGGTCACCCTGTACCAGATGCAAATAGCAAGAAACCGACCAGTGCGTCCCCCGAGCCCGGTTCCTACTACACCGATTCCAACAGGACTTCCACCAACACTGAGACTTCCAGAAAATTTGATTCCGGAGAGCTATGAAGTCAACCTTAAACTACACCTATACACGAGACTGCCCAACGCCACTGAGCAAGATAATCTTTTTGAAGGAAACTCAACAGTCAGGTTTAAATGTGTGAAAGACACATGGACTATCTTCCTTCATACCCTGGATCTATCTGTTGAAACAGTTATAGTGACCAAAGAAAACACAGGAGAAAATATAGGAATAGAGAGATACACTTTGCACAATGACTCTAATTTCTTTGAGATCCTGCTTAAAAAACAGTTAAAAGGAAATGGGGATTATTATGAACTTTTCACTAAATTCAAAGGGGAACTTTTAGATGATTTGACTGGTCTTTATATAAGCCAGTACACAGAGAAAGGTCGTGACGATAAAGAAGAGAAAAGGTAAGCATTTTAAAATATTTAATTCCCCTATATTAATATGTATTATGCTTTTTTTTGTTAAAATGACTGCTTTCTCAGCCTAGTACTATGTGGACCCACTGTTCTACATTGTTTTTGCATTCCCTGTTCCCAACACACCTGGCTGAGCTCATAAATAGCTTAATACTTAGGTAATGGTTTGATCGGATATTTCAGTCGAAAAACCTGAGAACCTGAAGTAGTGTAGGGCTGTGGGGCTTGATGAATACACTGTGTAAAACGTTTATTCTTTATTTTGGCTCTGTTTTTATTATGTAAATTCATTTAAGTTTTTTGGCAGTTCTTTATAGCATGATATTCATGGAAATCATGCATTTGTGAGAGTGTGTATATGCGTGTCTCCAAAGAGAGAAAAAAACACGGAAACTCACACATTCCCTTCCAAATATCAGATTACCCAGAGCCATTTCTTGGCCATGGCAGTATTTATGTAACTGTGTTTATTGTAGAAGAAACCCCCAACCCTGTTCCTACCCAGTTTTATAGCTTTCTTCTTCACCTATCTCCAAGGAAGTTATCTCAGCTGTAATGCTTTAAGCAGAGCTAATGTTCTAAATAACACATGATTGTACCCATAACTAATGTGACAAGGAATGATTCTTTGAAATGTTTGGATTTCCTGTCTATGTTTTCGGACACTTTTTCAATAGATTTCTCGTCGCAAGCCAGATGCAAGCCACAGATGCTCGAAAAGTATTCCCTTGCTTTGATGAACCAGCTATGAAAGCAGTTTTTAATATTACCATTATCCACAGACCTAACACCAGAGCCATTTCCAATGCTAAATTAGGTAAGAGAAACAAAACTGGTTTTGTGATACAATCTAAATAAATTTAAGTTGGCAGTTTGTGTAGGTTGATGTCATAGTTTACATGATTGGCCTTACGATGATAACTTTTTATTTTATATTATATACATTGTTAATTACATTGTTTGCCTCAATCTAGTTGGCCTTAAAACATGGATAACAACAGTTTGCTTTGTATGTTGTATTTAATAGACAGTGAACGATATGTGGAAGAAGAAGGAAATAAGTGGATTGCCTCTACATTTGCCACAACACCAATCATGTCAACATATCTCTTGGCTGTCACAGTAAATGAATTTATGAATGAGCACGATGAACATGACAAAAAGGAAATATCGGTGTGTTACTGTTTATTAATATACTTAAAATATATATATAATTTGAGTATATTCATTTAATTAAAAATGCAGTATAAAACTGTTGATTTTGTCTATAAATACTGGTATACAGTCTGACATTTATATGCTGACACTCATATTTATATTACATCTATAATTTATATTATATGATAAAAGTTGGACTAAGATTGAATTTGAAACTTTAGGCAATAAAAAAAAATCTATAAGTTTGACCATCATTTTCAATCTGTTTTCTTTGTTTTTAAAGATTTGGGCCCGACCCGAGGCTGTGGCTGCTGGACATGCCACATATGCCATGAGTATCACTGGGAAGATTCTAAGCTTTTATGAGAAGAAATTTAACTTAAAATACCCATTAAACAAACTAGGTGAGATTAAATGCATAAAGCATAGAAAAGTAATAAAGCAAGTGCTATTTTAGCAACTGGTCACTTACACCAAATATGCTTATATTTATAGATCAGGTTGCCCTGCCTGACTTCAGTGCAGGTGCTATGGAAAACTGGGGTTTAACAATGTACCGTGAATCAGCTCTGCTGTATAAGGAAAGTGTGTCCTCTGCTTCCGATAAAGAATGGGTTGCCATTGTGGTAGCTCATGAGCTTGCACATCAGGTACATTTATTCATTATTAAATAATTATTCTGTATAAGACACTATGTGTGTACAGGCAATGGCACATTTTTATGACAGCATTAATTTAATAATTTTTATTGATGAAAATACAGTGGTTTGGAAACCTCGTCACGATGAAGTGGTGGAACAACCTTTGGCTAAGTGAGGGATTTGCAACATACATCTCATACCTGGGAGTGGATGACATCGAGCCTACATGGAACATAGTATGTTTTAACCATTTAAACAAATTATTGTACATTGACATTTTAATTTACAGATAATTTATAATTTTCTTTTTTCTGGGCATCAATGATGCTTCAATTACACTTTTTTCTTAACTTTAGCTGCCACACAGGAAATTACATCAGTGTATATACTGTTATTTTTTAGAGGGATATGTTTGTGCTGAAGGAAATCCAGCCAGTTATGGAGCTAGACTCACTGAACGCTTCTCACCCTCTCAGCTTGAGCGAGTCAGAAATTGAGACAGGGTCTGAAATCTTGGGACTCTTTGACAGCATCACCTACAACAAGGCTGGTTTACTGTCTCTTCAATTTAAATTTAAAGGCTCGTGAATACATTTACTAGAAATTATTTATGTGTGACTTGGTGAGCAAGATTGTCTTTTCTCTCCATAGGGTGCAGCTGTGCTTAGAATGTTGTCAGCATACATGGGGGAGGAAAAGTTTTTTGAAGGACTTAGGGTGAGTGTTGTGTCTGTCAGTGGTTATAACAAGTCTGGAACACTTGATACAGTTATATATTTTTGCTTGATGTTATTTTTAAAACGAATACCTGAATTAACATATAAACTATATTTTAATACCGATTTAGATGTACCTTGAGAGATACAAATACAAGAATGCTGACAATAAAGACCTGTGGACGTGTATGAAGGAGGTAAATGTGCTGTAGTTACTTACATCCTTATAAAGAATAAAAAAAACAACAACAGCACAATGGCAAAGAATTAACTCATATTTGTCCCTGAAATTTCACCTTGTGGCCAAAGGTTTGTGTACACCTGACCATCAGGCGTGTGCTTTTGGAAAATCTCATTCCAGATTTTGTTATAATAACCTCTATTTCTCTGGGAAGGCTCTCCACTAGATTTTGAAATGTGGCTATGTGAATTTGTCCATTTAGCAACAAGTGCATTAATGGAAACAGGCACTGTTGTTGGGCGAGGATGCTGGAAGAGCTCTCAGCATTCCATTTCATGCCGAAGGTTAGGGATTTGTGCAGGACATTTGAGTTCTTTCACTCTAATCTTGGCTAACTATGTCTTCATGGACTTTGTGTTGTGCACAGGCAGAATTTCAATGCTGTAATAGGATTGGAAGCCTTAGTTTCAGAAAAGGAAAAGTTAACGCTACAGCATACAAAGACTACAATAACCAGCATGCAATTTGGGGAATTTTCAAAATTGGCACAAGCCTTTGGTCATATAATGTTAATACCATACGAACATACCTACTCATCACTTAATAATGCAATATAAGGTATTGTCCTTATCAGGTTATAAGGTATAATATAAGGTATTGTCCTTATCAGGTTACACATGAGGAAATAGAGAGCATTATGACAACATGGACTGAGCAGGTGGGCTACCCAGTCATCAACATAAATACCACCACTGGAGAGATTGCTCAGGAGCAGTTCCTTTTAAAGAGAGGAAAGGACCCTGGGTGAGCTACAAGACAAATTAGATATTTATTTGAAATCACTTATTTATATATAGATATCTATTTATATTAGATATTTATTTGAAATGCCATTCCATAAAATATTTGAACCTATAAATTATTTAAGATAAATATTCATTCATTTGTTAATTTATTCATTAGTTTCAAAGGCAAAACATGTAAGTCAAGTAACTTATCTCCGGATAGAACAACATTGCACACACATTTAAACATAAGGAAAATTGAGCAAAGTTGAGCTGCCTAACTGCATGCATTTGGACAGTGGGGTGGAAACTGTGCAAACAAATAGAGAATAACACAGACAGTTACTCAAGTTTGGGTCAAACCAGGATTTAGAGCTCTGAGACAGCAATGCTACACATTGCAGGACCATCCCACCTAAAATACAAAAAAAATCTTCTGTATTAAATACACCTTTATAACAGATCTGTTTGTTTTAGTGCTTGTCAAGCAACATTTTAACTTATGTTTCTGTAGGAGTTTATATCGACTGGTATTCATCCTGTAACGAC
>MU551638.1:0-18038 GCA_024362625.1 Silurus asotus | reverse complement strand
GTTACAGGATGAATACCAGTCGATATAAACTCCTACAGAAACATAAGTTAAAATGTTGCTTGACAAGCAGTAGAAAAAGTGTAAACTAAATTTATCCCTTGAAGTGCATGTGCAGTGCACTGTGGGTAATGTAGTAAAATATGCAGGGAATAATTTGTCCATCACAAAAAAATTGTATAATGTGGCAGCATCCCAAATTGTTGTTTGTTACATAGGGAACCGATTCACACAGTGAGGTTTAAACTAAACTATACACTGTGGGCTAAGAATAAGTAGTTATAGCCTACAGAGACATAAAGCATGGCTCACAAGCTGTGGAAATATTTGTGGATATTCATTGAGTGAGTAAACACTGGTGTGCTTTTAATGGTTCGTCCTCATTCTTAAATAAGGTCCATCTTGGCAAAGAGTGCAGTGAGTGACCTCAGACTGCAGAGAGCAGAATCAAAACTTTGAACAACCTCAGAGGTTGAGCACTTGAGTGTTTTTTTAGTAATCTGTATTTACACTGAATAACTGTCATAGTCAATAAAGTAAGTTATCTTTAATACTGCACAATTTCAAAAGGAAATCACCGTAGTGGTCCACTCATTCATAGAACCATGGTAACCTTCCGTTGTTATGAGCCAGTGTGAACATATTTTGTTTATGGAAAAATTGACAAGCCCCTGCTGTATTGAATTTGAGGCGTAACTCTTTTCTGTTTTTCCAGTAGACTTGAATGGCAGGTTCCAATTACTTATATGAAATCGGATTTTGTTCAGAAGAAAGATTTACTAAAAGATAAGGGGCCAGGTAAATCTCTCTCGCTCAATTTAGTAAATCTTTCTGACTGTCTGCCTGTCTGTCTGCCTGTCTGTCTGTCCGTCCAAAACTGTCAGTGAATTATTCAATCTGTTCTTGTTATAGAAAACAATTATAGAAAGCATCTAAAATGACAATACTAATTCCCACAAAAAAAAAATGTTTCTCTACAGTTAGAAAGCCTGCTTATGAAGTCACTGATGATGGATGGTTACTAGTCAATCTAAACTGCAATGGTTATTACAGAGTGAATTATGATGAACAGAACTGGAATAGACTTATCAATCAACTGGAGACCAATCATGAAGTGAGTATTTTCTTTTACTACTTTAGTGTAAAAGATACTGATGATAATCTAACTGTTGTTCTCAAAACCAACAGGAAACAGTAATTTCAGTCCCTCCTGATAGTATGAATGTGCTTCTTTCTAGGTTATCCCACTCATCAACAGAGGCCAGTTAATTGACGATGCATTTAATCTTGCTAGGTAAATCCGTTATAATTTTAATGTGATTAGAAATGTATAATGATTTTAAAAAAGAAGTGATTATTTGCATCGTTTATATCAACTTTAACAATCACATATCCTATATCAACTTTGTTCTCTCTACAAATTTATTTACATTTATGTTACCTTGTTTTGTGTAGGGCCAAATACATCAATGTCACACTGGCATTAAGTACAACCAAGTATCTGATAAATGAAACCCAGTATTTTCCATGGGAGTCAGCCTTAAACAACTTGGATTACTTTATTCTCATGTTTGATCGCTCTGAGGTCTATGGCCCTATGCAGGTGAGTATAATGTACAGTACACCCGTAGACAGTGAGTTCACAGATGAATTGGGGACTAACGATTGGTCTTTTATTCAATGCTCTATATACAGAAATACCTGCGAATGCAAGTTGTCCCGCTTTACAATTACTTCCAAGAGTACACTGACAATGCAACTGTTCCAAGGAACCTTACTGACCAGTATGTATCTGTGTGATGTATCTATGTTTCCTTAAAATGTTAAATGCTTTGTGTAATCTTTTTTTAATCTGTCTGCAGGTATAACCAAATCAATGCCATTTCGTTGGCATGCAGCAATGGTGTTACTGAGTGCACAGACATGGCAACAAAGCTTTTTAATGAGTGGAAAAATGGGACAAATCGGTAGGTGAATTTTACATTTACTGAACAACATTATCATTTACATGTTAACATGTTTTGGCTTACTATATTCTGGACTCACATTAAATGTATCAAGCTTATATATTAATATACATTGGATTTAGAAAGTATTTTAACTTTTTTTATTTAATTTTATTTTTTCCCCAATCTACCCTTCATACCCCATAATGGCAAAGCAAACCATGTTTGGTGATTATTTATTGTGCAAAATTATTCAAATGAAAAATATTTAGACCCCAAACTGACCAACCATGTGTGAAGGGTCTTATTAAAAAAGAACTCAGAACACAGCCACAACTCTACTTCAGTTGCAAAGACCCGATGAAAAAAGTCCTTCCATTCAAGAATTGTAGAGGTTGCTGTGTTTTGGGAACCTTCAGTGCAGCTGAATATTTTTGTAGCTTTTCCCAGATCTTTGTCTCAACACATTCCTGTTTCTGAGCTGTGCAGTCAGCTCAGTGGTTTTTGCTATGATTTCATTTTCCGGTATTAGACCCTATAAAGAGGCACTTTCCAAATCATGTCCAATCATTTGAATATGCCACGGCTAGACTCTAATCAAAATGTAGAAACCTCTAAAATGATTCAGGGAAAGGGGACATAGCTGAGCAACTTTAAAGTGTTATAGAAAAAGGTCTGAATATGAATATGATATTTCAGTTTTTTCCTTCTTGATAATAATCACAAATCATTTTTTTTTGTTTTTGTTTTGGCGTTATAACATATGCTCTCATTACAGTGTAGATTCATGTTAAACAAATTAAAAGCATTTTAGTATAAGATGCAACATAAAATATGAAAACATTAGGGTCTTTGAATACTTTTTGGATGCACTGTATGAGACAATAAGCAAAGATATTTGTAAATAATATCTTAACAATATTTCTCTTGTTAAGGATTCCAGCTCACTTGAAGAGCACCATCTACTGCAATGCCATAGCAGCTGGAAATGAGGATGACTGGGATTTTGCATGGAAAAAATATGAAGAAGCTACACTTGCAACAGAACAAGATGTCCTGAGATATGCACTCTCCTGCACCAAAATAATTTGGCTATTAAACAGGTAAGCATTTTGCAACACAATGCTCTAGTTTCTTTGGCTACACATATTCAACACTAATAATGCCATTCTTCCCAACCCAGATACCTTGAGTACACTCTAGACCCTAACAAGATAAGAAAAATGGATGCAGTGTCTACCATAAACTACATTGCCAGAAATGTAGCTGGACAAGCTCTTGCCTGGGATTTCATTCGGGCCCAATGGACCTACATAAGTCATTTGTGAGTTGGAAACCGTAAATTCCTGTGTACAAACTTGTAGAGTTTGACCATTTCTTATTTCTATTTCATAAGCCATACTGTAAAGTAATAAGAGCTACAAAGCTATCCAAGATTGCAAGCAATTCAGGGATCGAAGGTTAAGTTCAGCAGTTAGTATGTGCTCAGCATTTTTAAAGTTTGTTCCCTTAGTTACTAGGTAATACAATTATCCACCTGGCTAACACTCATTTCCTTAAACAGGTATGGAGGTGGGATAATATCTGTTGGTGGGTTAATTGATGATGTGACAGAGAGGTTTTCTACAGACTTTGAGCTCCAACAGGTGATATATTAAAAGTTACCAAACAGGGTGACATTAGATTACTTTAATGCTAATGATACTTTCTATTCAGTAGTTCCACCTCAGAACTCATGATTTCAATCACCCTTCTCTTATTGTCTTTGTCTAGCTGAAGCAGTTTCAAAAAGAACTTGATGAAGATGGCCTTGGACCAACTACACGAGCTCTTGATCAGGCAATTGAGAGAACTGAAGCCAACATTAAATGGGTGAAAGAAACTAAACAGACTGTGCTGAACTGGTTTGTAGAACAGACACAGATTCACTGAGCATTCACAGGTTTGCACAACTCAGTATGCATTGTACAGCCTGAGCAATGAGAAACAGATGTAGAGTAATGGTGCGGTTAAAGAGACAACATCCTGTGTTTCACAATAGTTTTTTCCACAAGAAAAGCCTGTTTCATAAGGAGATCTGATCATTTTGAATTGGAACATTTAAAAAGGAGAATTAGTCCCCCAAGGACTATCTGATTTAAAAAAAAAAAAGAATTATGTAACTATGCAATTTATCCTCTTCTTTTTTTTTAAATAGTTAAAAGGAGATTTCCTGAAATAATTTTAATATCAGCACATTGCTTTGAAAATAATTGTAAATTGCATAGTACAGTGCAATTGTATAGTTATTCAAATATTACTGGTGCCAGTTTTTGTCTAATTGGCACCAAATTAAATATAAAATCCATATTAGTCTTAACATTAGAAATTTTTTAGACTTTATGGCTTTATTCATGTGTAGTACTGCAAATAAACAAAAATTATATAGACGAAGTAACAACGTTACTTACTTAGCATTTTAAATAAATATATTTATTTACTCAACAGTATATTTTGTAAGTATAGTAACTAGTATAAATGAATATTCTCCTTGCCTTAAATCTGTCAGTCTGTTTCTGAATGCCAATTAAATTATAAAACTTTTGGATTATTTTTATTTTCTTAAAAAGGATTTTCTATTTGGTTGATAGTATGTATGTATGTATGTATGTATGTATGTATGTATGTATGTATAAATCAATATATTGGATCCACATGGCCTTTATGTGTATATATCAGCCATTTTATCAGGTTTACCTACCATAAACTTGACCTTTGTGGGTATAATGCTATGTCAGTTGTGCCAGTTGTCTTCTCTCTGTTAATTGAAGAAAGACGCCAACACTACCCAGATGTTTTTCCAAATAAAATCCTATCATTGCTTCGGCACTAAACACACTTCAGCAAAACAAACAAATGTGCCAAGAATGCTTCACAGCCCAAAAGAATTCTTGTTAGTCACGATCACATTCCAGCAAAGAACTGGTGGACTGTAGCTAAAAAACACCATTAAAACAACTAAAAATCAGTAAAAATATTTTTAATCACTGTACATTTGTATAATTATTGAAATCATAACATTTTACATAATCAGAGAATTAGAAAACCCAGCACACAGACACAAAGCTCAAATATTAATTAAATGCCATTTATTAGTACAGAACATAAAAAAAGATCATGCATAAAAGAATTTATGGTATAAATGATATCTTTGTGGATAGTATAAAGTATGTCTGGGTAAGAAAATGCTCGTCACAATGTTTCGTCATTCTGTCTTCAATGTTTCACCATTCTCTATTCTGTATATTGCTCAGTCCTCCTGCAAAATGGATACAGCCAAATGTGACACAAAATGTAAACACAAACTTATTTATATCAGGCAAATTTTATAGCAGCACATTCTGTATATTTGCATCTAAAACACTAAAGAAAAAACATTATTGGGAAAATATTAAATTTAGCATGACAGTAAAACATGATTTTCAATTATGTTTAGTGCTATTCTTTCTACACACATACATACACACACACAAACACATCATGGTTTGGTACAATTTTGGTACGGTTATGTGGAAGAAATGCAAAACATAAAACTGCTTGTGTTTTTTATTAATAAAATCTATTATTTTTTAACATTTGTGAACATCAACAGTTTGCATTTTATAAACAATTTGAAATAAAATGCCTGCTTGGTTAACTAATATATAAAATAATGTTTTATAAAAAATCAAATAGTTCAAATCAAATTATGCAATAGGCTTTTTTATTATATTACAATTGAGTAATGAATAAAAATACGACAAATTTAATAGATTAAATAAAATTAAATAAATGAAAACATTTAAGTAGTTTAAATTTTTTAGACCCCATTTCTGAAAAACAGATGTTTGTGTGTGTGGTGTGTGTGTGTGTGTGTGTGTGTGTGTGTGTGTGTGTGCGCAAAACAAATCTTATTTCGGGTACGGAGTGAGTAGCCACAGTAACACTGCGCTTACTATTTTCTTTTTTTATAATCCTTGCACTGTTGTGTATGTTTTCAAGTTTAATAATAATCATTTTAAAAAGCAGAGACTAAACAAACTTGCGGTCCTCCATTTAATACGTTTCTGAGGAAAGTCAGATTGTAACTTTGTTTCGCATGTAAAAAGGATTGCATTCAGTACACATCTGTACCGAAAAAAAAATCGTGTACCGTTACACCCCTAATTATATATATCTTTAGTTAATTATACAATTCTATTGGTAAACACAGCCGGAAATATGGCCGCTACATAAGGCATCACCGGGATTAATAGTCTGAGTAGTAACTATCTTACCCACTCGTCCTCCTCAGCCCCTTCACCAAGTGTGGCTGGCTTTGCTTTACATTGTGCATCTCCTTTGTTTGCCATTATTTTGTCTGTCCATGATCCCCCAGCTGCTTCATCTCCTGCAAAATTGCACTTTGTCACTGTGCCGGCATCCAACTTTGCAAAAGAGACTTGAAACACACAAAAATAAATAATGCATTGAAAGGATTATATGCATCCAAATCTAGCTATATATCCCAACAGCTACTGTAACAAACTGCCATGGTAAAACTCACAGATAAAGGGACCATCTCCTTTAGTCTTCAAGCGGATATCCTGTCCTATCTCCAGTTCTGTCTTCTCCAGTTCAGTCTCCAAAATCCAGAATGCAAAGGCCTGGCCTGGACAATGCTTTTGTGTAATACTAAGTAATTCTTTTTTGTTCACTATGCCCTTCAAATGCTCCTCAGTAAGACGATCTGATTCACCTTTAGCCTCCAGTTCTGTGTAATAAATGCATGATCATACACAAAATCAAGTGTTCAAATGTATATCGGCCTGATAAGAACTGAATAATCTTCTTGGTATGAAGAGCTGCTCTTAATGTGGAACCAAGCCACTTCTGCAGACACATCTGGAACTAATGGGATTTCCTTTTAGAAAAAATAGGATGGAATGTTGGAATCTCTTTTAGACAATTTACAAATGAAAAAATCTTTTGCATTCCAGTATCTGTTTATAATAAATCTAAACGTGAGGTTATAGGTCTGCATTAAAGTGTTGGCCAACTGAAAACTGAGAATCATATAGACTACTAAGAAAATGCTATATATTCACCAGCTATTTTAATAGGAACATTTTCTAATCAACCAATCACTTGACAGCAGCTTAATACATAAAACCATGAGCTTCAATTAATAATAACTTCAAACAACACAATGGGGGAAAATAGAATCTCAGTAGCTTTGTACTTGTCACAGCTATTCGAGCCAGATGGTTTGAGTATTTCCAAAACTGCTGGTCTCCTGTGATTTTCATCCACAACAGGCTACACTGAATGGCATAATAAACAAAAAACATCCACTGTCTGGCACAAACAACCAGGCCACGGTCACACTCTCAGTGGTCCCAGTCTTCTATTCTGGTGTTTAGTGTTAACATTACCTGACATGCTTAACCCAGCCATTTCAGTTGCATAAGACTCTCTGAAGTACACTCTTAGTGCCAGTCCCAAGCCCAGATAAATAGGGAGGGTTTTGTTAGGAAGGGCATCCAGTGTAAAACATGTGCCAAATCAAATGTGCAGGATCACAAAAGAGAATTTCATACCGGATTGGTCAAGGCCCGGGTTACCAACGACAGCCACAGGTATTGTTAGCCAACAGGGTATCAGTGGAAATTGGGCTACTGTTAGCTGAAAAAAGGACAGGAAAGAAGGAGGACGTCTACAGAGACAGCAGGGAAAGGAGAAGTGGAGGAAAGTGGAGGTTTGGGTTGGTACTTTTAATGTTGGTAATATGACGTATTGGAGAGAGTTAGCTGATATGATGGAGAGGAGAAAGGTAAATATGTTGTGTGTTCAGGAGACCAAGTGGAAAGGGAGTAAGGAGGTGGGTTTAAACTGTTCTATCATGATGTGGCTGGAAAGAGAAATGGTGTAGGGGTGATTCTGAAGGAAGAGTTTAGTAAGAGTGTAGTGGAGGTGAAGAGTTTCTGATGTGATGAAAACTAAGCTGGAAGTTAAAGGGGTGATGATAAATGTTATCAGAAAGCATCGGATGGTGGGCTGTAAGATAGCTTTGGAGGTAAAGAAGAGTAGGAGAGTGAAGACTGAAAAAAGATGGTGGAGACTAAAGGGGGAAAACTGTAGTATGAGGTTCAAGGAAGAGGTCAGACATGTGCTTAGTGGTGGTGAAGAGGTGCTGGATGATTGGGCAACTACTGCAGAAGTGATAAGGGAGACAGCTAGGAAGGTACTTGGTGTGAAATCTGGAAAGAGAAAAGAAGACAAAGAGACGTGGTGGTGGAATGAGGAAGTGCAGAGAGCATAAGGAGAAAGAGGTTGGCAAAACAGAATTGGGATCGACAGTGATGAGAAAAGTAGGCAGGAGTACAAGGAGATCAGCAGCAGGTAAAGAGGGATGTGGCAAAAGCGAAGGAAAATGCATATGAGGAGCTGTATGAGAAATTGGACACTAAGGAAGGAGAAAAGGATTTGTACTGATTGGCCAGGCAGAGGGACGGAGCTGGGAATGATGTGCTGCAAGTTATAGAAATAAAGGATGGACATGGAAATGTGTTGACTAGTGAGGAGAGTGTGTTAAGAAGATGGAGGGAGGATTTTGAGCTGCTGATAAATGAGGAAAGTGAGAGAGAGAAGGTTGGGTGATATGGAGATGGTGAAGCAGAAAGTGGCTAGGATTAGTAAGGTATTAGCTGGAGATATTTAGGTGAGATGGCAGTGTAGTTTTTACCCAGATTGTTTAACAAGATTGTGAAAGGTGAGAGGATGCCACAGGAATGGAGAAGGAGTTTGCTGGTAACGATCTTTAAAAATAAGGGAGATGTGCAGACCTGCAGTAACTTCCCTGGAATAAAGTTGCTCAGTCACACCATGAAGTTATGGGAAAGAGTAGTGGAAGCCAAAAAGAAGCCGAAAGAAGTAGAAGACCTGACATGTTTAACCTGTATCTGCAAACACTCTGCTGCTGCCACATGATTGGCTGATTTGGATAATTGCCTGAATGTAGAGGTGTTCTCATTACACTTGGAAAAGGGTATACTGCATTTATTCATGCATCTGCTGTAAGCACTGTCCTCTGGTCACTATAACAGTGGCTCTGGAGCTGGTTCCAGTAACACGCAAGGTGGGAGAATTTGTTTGTTGCCTGGCAATATGCATTCACAAAATCACACACTTATTAACACTTATGGACAAGTTATCATAGTTAATCATAACATTGCATGTTATTGTGGTAGCAGTGTTTTTTTTATTATTATTTAATATATCAGTAACTTGGCTGTTTTTTTGTTAGTATTACATACTAATCTATCATATATTAAGTACAAAGGTTAGGCAGTTACAGGGATTTCACAGTAATCATCAGCTGCAATATAAGTACTTACTGTAAGATGACATAAGATAGCCTGTGTTGACTTTCCTGGTGTCACTGAAGTTGGGCTCTATCTCATTGCCCTTGGAGTCATATTGTCTCCAGTGGATTCGACTTGGCTTGACGTACAAAATGTTATATCGCACCTACAAGGCAATCAAGCAGTGTTTGCACTAGAACACATTGCAAAAATAAAATAAACATTTTGTGGACCCTGTATATTTTATGCCCGGCAACAAAAAGTACTTAAAATGAACAAGACTGTGATGTGAAAGTCTTTTTTTTTTAAGGCCCATACTCCATTTTCCAATAGGCTCTGGCTCTTCCAATCCTGTTTCTGCCACTGATGACCCAACTCCTATGTCTACACTGTACATTTAAAATACGACAAAGGGTCGGTGATGGGGGGGGGAAATGCAAGTCTGACGTTACTACGTTTTATAGCAGACCGTATGTCCATTTTGAAAAAGTAAATGAATTGACGTTTTTAATTAAAGGGCCCCAACATGTCAAAGACGTGACGTCACAGCCTGCTCCTCGTTTGAGTTACCTTTTTATTAGTGTTGTCGATCAGAGCATGGCGAGACACATCAACAAATGTCCCCTCTAAAATAACTCCAGGGCCACTGAAACGAACATTAGTCAAAATTATACTCGCGTTGTTTTTGTGCTGAGCAAGTGATTTAGTCTGCTTGCTCTCCAAAACTTTTGCCAAACGAACACTTCCTTACCTCTGATAGACAGATGGCTCCCATAAAGTAGACAGTTTCTCGTTATGAACAGGTTTATTCTGTAACGCTGCGTTGTCATATATTCGACTCATTTTGCAGGATTAGCGTAAAGGTTTGAAAATAATAAAATTGACCAAACAAGAAAAAAAATTCCTTATTGTTCCTTCCTTGTTTTACGTCATCAGGAAGCGACAACGGTCAGAAAGAGGCGAGGAGGTGTATTTGGATTACGGAACAGTTAAGCATGCCTGTGTACACTCACTGTTTTAAATCCTTACAAAATTATATAATATAGTTTTAGGTTAAAATTAAAACATAGCAGAGAGACTTGCCAGCGATTACTAATTTTCTTAATGATAAATGAAAACGCGTGCGTTTTGTAGTTTATAGTTATCACCTCATAGCAGCTATAAACCATCGAGAAACAGGAAATCACAAACGTCCCTGCCATAAAGAAAAAACACAGACTATTACAGTGGGATCATATTTAAGTCTTTCTCTATAAAGGTATATAACACAAGCTTTGATAGAACAAACGCTTTAATATAAACCTGTGATTTGCCCTGCAGCTTGCACGAGTGCCACAGTAATGCTGTTATGAAATGAATAAAAGGGGTGATGGTGATTAAAAATAATAATTTGCCATAAATGTGATATGGCAAAGTGCAAAAGAGGGGGCTTGACCAATTTACATAAGGAAAAACACATCATTCGTTTAACTATTTCATGTATGATTACACAATGCAGCTTGTCATGTTCCTGAAAAAGTAAGGCAAAGTAAACCGAAAACTCAAATTCTTCTGCCTCTTCATGTATTTCCAGACAGACTCATTGGTCAGAGCTCCATTGTGGACAAAACTATTTCTTACTAGGAGTCCTTGTTCTTCTCTACATTGAAGAAAGTTCTTATTTACATTAGCCTTTATTACAACCTCCACCATCCTTCACTGTTGCCTGCAGACACGCTCGATTTTGCCAAATATTTCAGATTTTGACTTATCAGTCCAGAGCACCTGCTATTTTTCTGCACCTCAGTTCCTATGTTTTGATGCATAGTTGAGTCGCTTAGACTTGTGTCTACATCAGGAGGTATGGATTTCTGGCCTTAATTCTTCCATAAATACTGGCCAGATTTCTTCAGACAATAGGGTGTACCTGGTTCCCTCTGGTTTCTGCTATTTATTTGCTGATAGCACTGTTGGATATCTTCTGATGTCAAAGTGAAGTAAGCAGGGTGTGCCTTTTATCTGCTACAATCTATACACTAGCAAACTCTCTACCTCATCCTCACATTAGCAGCTGAGCTGTTCTTCGCCCAGCTTTAAGCCTCTAAGCCACCAGTCTCTGTTAAAGTGAATGACTGTGTCCAACCTACATATGATATTGATCTGCTTCATGTGGAGTTAAGACACTGGACCTCCTTGAGTATGTAAAGGCTCTGGCATGAAGAAGCTGGTGTTGGATCTGTGATGATCACAAATGTTGAGCTATTTTATAAGTTGCTCATTAGCTCCTATTTCTATAATCTCAAATGACTGTATAAGACTGTAGGAAGGACATTACTTATAATCTTACATTCTAGTGCTCATGTTAGTTCTCACTCTCCAGTGTTTTGTATTGTTTAAAGACTATAATCACACTTTTGATATCACCCAAATGAGGATGGGTTCCTCTTTTAAGTCTGGTTCCTCTCAAGATTTCTTCCTCATGTCATCTAAGGGAGTTTTTCCTTGACACAGTCACCATGGCTGATCATCAGGGATAAATATACACTGTTCACCTTAACTGTAGCTTTAAAAGCAGCTTTGAGACAATGTCTGTTGTGAAAAGCGCTATAGAAATAAACTTGATTTGACCTAGGTATATTTAGTTAATCATATGCCTAAAGCTGATCCTACAAAATCCCTGATCCCTGACAAAGTGTATTCACACCAAATATTGATTTGATTTGGATTCTTTTCTGTTCATTTCCATTTTTAATTGATAAAAATAAACTATTACTATTACTTTTAAAAGCATTCTCGGTATTTGTGAAGAGTTAGATATTTTGTTTCCAATTACCAGTTATAGAATTAAGCAGCAATTTGTTATAGGACATTAATGTTTAAATGCATTATAAGTGTAGATCAGTTCATTTTGTTAATGCCCATTTCAATTTCATGTCTTTTATTTTGTCATCAATGTTCTATTTCCACCAGAGCTGGGCCACATTTTTCTATTTTAAGCAAGAGTAAATTATAGTATTATGCAATTCGCAAGCAAAGTACACAAAACATTTTCAGCATGTTTGATATTCTCAAATGGCAAGAATAAGAAAAAGAATGCAATACAAAGCCAATAGAGTGGATTTACTGCCTTTCAATAAAAGTGACAGAATTAATTATTTGTCTAAATCATACTAATAAGTTATGTTATACCATTAGTGCAGTTGATTTTTTTTTTTTATCTGTGTGGTCAGAAATTGTTCTGTCACAAGGCAAATCACACTTTTATATTTATGTGCTCGTTCTAAAAGGCTGTTTGTTCTAATAAAGCTCATTTACAGAAACTTGCAAGGTGAAAAATCTAACCCTAGATTCTTGGCAAAAAACTTTGTGTAAAATGCAAACAGTAAACAAGAATGGCAAAACTTCCCAGGATTAATAAAACAAGTGACCACGGCCAAGTCGCACTCCCTCCAGTCACTAAGAAGTGCAAAAGGCTGATTCTACAGCACAATAAATCTAGTCTCCCACCCTGTTTTGACCCTCATCAGTTTGCCTACAAAGCAAAAATTATCAACAGAAGATGACATTGTCACTGCTCGTTACACTGCACTAAGTCATCTTGAACATCAGAGGAACTATGTGAGGATGCTCTTACCAGACTTCAGATCTGCCTTTAATACTTAATAATCTTGGATATTCCCTACCCATGTGCCACTGGATTAAGGACTTTCTAACAGATCGCCAACAGTCTGTTAGACCAGGCCACTACGTGTCCTCCACACTTACGATCAGCACTGGCACCCCACAAGGGTGTGCGCTGAGTCCTATAATGTTTGCCCTTTACATTCAGGACTGTGCATAGACACAAACCCAACATCAAGTTTGCCGATGACACAAATGTGATTGGTCATTGTTTTCACTGTTCCAAAAACAAGAACTTTATCATAGACTTTTGTAAGCATAGCACTGTTTTTGATCCGATTTACATCAATGGGGACTGTGTGGAAAAGGTCACCACTTTCAGGTTCTTAGGTACAAACATTGCTGATTATCTCACATGGACAACAAACACTACAAACAACAACAACAAAAAAAAAACAGCGACTCTACTTCCTGAGGATTCTCAAGAAAAACAACTTATAAGAGAAGCTGCTGTTGTTTTAATAGCGCTGCTGTATTGAGTGTTCTGACATACTACATAATTATGGTAGACCAGTTGCTTTGCAGCAGAAATGAACAAACCCTTCAGAGGGTTATCAACACCTTCCAAAAAATCATTGGCTGCTTATTACCCTTTCTGGAAGAACCATTCAGCTCTAGCTGCTACAACAGATCAAACAACATCCTGAAAGTCCCAACCCACTCTGGACCCCATTTGTTTGACCTTTTACCCTCTGGTGGATGCTTCACACACAAACAGACTCAGAAACAGTTTTTACCCCGGAGCCATTAGAGAACTGAACACCAAAACCACAACCTGTAAATACTTAGACTATTTGCAGCACACATCACAGACTTCGAACTTGTTTTTATTTCTTTCCAAACAGTTTAAAGACTTTGAATGTTCAATACCTTAATATTTTAATGGATCACATGTTTACATTTTTAAAACTTTTATATTTTTATTTTTATGTACCATAAGGATTGAAAGTTCATTTCTTTATACCCTGTGCAATGAAATAAAAATAAATAAAATCGATCTATCTACCAAGCAGTAGTGAAACCAAGAAAAGGTTGAAAACTAAACATATTTATCCTTAAAATGAACACTGAGACATGGTCAAAGCTCCATTTATGCGGTTTAAATGTTAAACATTTAGTAATGGAGACCCAAGTATTAACCAAACCTCAATACCTATGAGGATTTATTCAAACCTGTAGTTTGTAAACCACTGCAATTTCCATTCGATCCAAAAAGTTTGGTTAACATTTTTATTACATAGCATTATTACGAAATAAATGCAGATTATTCATCCCAAATTATAATACAATTATATTGAATACTTATACATTTTGACAGCAAGTAAGAAAAACAACATGTGCTTTTTGTAAATGTGCAATATGATTTATTGTTTTAAACACTCAGATTATAATTATTAGTACCAGTTTTAAATTTACTTCACCAGTGATATTATGACCACCCTAAACACTTGGAAGCAGGCTGTGTGGGTTGAAAGATTCATTTGTATTTCTCGAAAGGAAAAGAGTTCCAGATGTAGAAAAGGGTGCATTAAAAATGACAGCCAAACTAGAAAATATATATTCTTTTGTCATTGTTATAACCTTCAGTTAAATGTGTTTTCTGAAATAATCTTTTTATAAGAGATGAAATGCTACATTACGCTCTATCTGACAGTTCACAAATATGGTTACAGATTAGTTTAAATTTGAATGTTTAATGTTTTGTAATGATATGCGCATGTCAATGATCAATGAACTACCATTACTGCTGTTAAATCCAGATGTAACTTCGTTTGAATGTGGAATTTGGACAGGTTTTTTTTCTCTCTATTTTTTTTCCTTACTGGTGTCCCATAAGGAAGGTGGAAACATAAAACAGTAAAAGAGGATTTACTCAAAAGCTGTCAATAGTTGATCTTGATTAGAACAGTCCCAAATGGTTTTAACTAAAACTTTTTTATTATTTATAGTTTTTATTTATTTATGAACTTTTTTAAACTTTTGTTTGTTTTTGGAAATTTCAGTTCTTGCAGTAATTTCTGCATTACTCTTTTTTTTTATAATGACAGCATTAGTTATCAAGACTTTGACATTTTTGCATGACATTCCCTCTGAGTCACGGATGTTTCAACTGTATTTCAGGAACAAATACTAACACTGATTCATAACAGTGACAAAGTAACTGTTGTTCATAAGCCTCGCACATGTAAACACATACAGTAAAACAGAATTTAGCATATCTTTGCTTTTTTATACTTGTGTGGCATCGTAGGCTGTAAAGTTAGTCTCTTCTCTACACATTTTCTCCTGTTTCTGCTGGGTTTAGTGCCTCCTAGTTGTGCCATGCCCATCTGGAAAAGAATGAAGACTAACTGAAGAGGTTTTGAGTCTACTGCAGAGATGAAGCAAAAAATGAATAAAATTGTAGATTTTTGGGGAATTTGTATATGATATAATTAGAAGATTTTGGCAGTAGTTCTACCTGTGGTACTTGATTCACATGATGGTGGATAAACACAGCAGCACTATGAACTTTCAGTAAGTAATGATAAACTCATTTAAAAGTGGATTATATAACCTCACCTTCACTTTATTGTCTGTGACCTGCTTGTCAACTTGGGTGGTGTGTGGATTTTCATCTGAAATTCATGTACACAATTTTTACATTATTGCTAAGGGCACACACAATACGATAACATCAAAACTATGTTTGTCACCTAAAACAGTAAATTAAAAAATGTAGTATTATTGATATGCTGGTGTTTTCTGTAAGAGGATGTTTAATAAACATTGATGAAGGTAACTCCATTACTATATATTACTCTTTGTTCATCACTGTTTATAGCTACTATAATGTGATTTATTGTAATACCTAACTATGTTGCAAAAAAATTCAATAGTTAATAAATGTAACTAGAAAAAAAAATTGCTGTTCATTAATAAAGAAAATGGTAATCACTGATAATGAGGAATGAAACACTTTTGGAGTCTTTTTTTAAATTCACTTTCTTACTGAAAATATTTAAGTAAGTAATCACCCCATCACTAGAGCATACTCACCATGTCTTGGCCCATGCTGGACTCGGACTCTCAGCCACACATTGCGCCGCTGACTCCAATTCCCCGGAGCCTCCACCTCATAAAGGCGATCTCTTTGTTCCTGGTGGATCTCTAGGTACTTCTTGCAAACTGCACACAAAGATTGTGGCAACATGCATAATAATGGTTCCAAAAATATACGAAATTGGCAAAGATTTGTGGACCCCTGACCATAAGATGTATATCATCATGCATTCTAAACATCAAAATTCCACTCCCTATTTGTTGTTATAATAAACTCCACTCTTCTGGGAAGATGTTCCACTAGATTTTGGAGTGTGCTTGTGGAGACTTGTGCTTATTTATACAAAGGAGTGCTAGTAAAGTCAGTCACTGATATTCAGCTAAGTATTCCTGGGACACATTCAGTGTTACAAATCATCCAAAAAAGCTCTATATCATGCCATTCAATATCTTACTTCAACCGATATAAACCATATGTGCTTTGTGCAGGGGAATTGTCATGCTGGATGGGATGTGAATGGGAAAATGTAATATTACCACATCCAAATACATTTTATACAGTTCTTTGACTCCCACTTTATGGTAACAGCCTGGGGAAGAATCACACATTTGGAAATGCAAATGAATCGAAAAGAGTTCTCTCCAGGAATCGAAGACTTAGATTGATACCATGTGTTTCTATTGATTGTAGTCGTGTAAAGTGTTCTGGCACTACACCGTGGGTGACACTTCCCGATTGACAAAAAAAATGCGGAAATGCAGAATTTTTTTTTTCTGAATTACATAATTTTTTTTTTATGTGCCAGAAACTGGCTTCCATATGAATATTCTCTTTGACCATCGCTGTTTCCAGTGAGATTAATGTATTCAGTACTGTATATATTCAGGTTGTATTCTGTTCAGAGAGTTTACCGGTTGGTGCAACAGTAATAACGGTACATGCGGAAACACAATGCTCCATGTATAGTGACATGGACTAAATTAAGCATCGAGGGAATCTTTTTAAATCTTTTTTTAAGTTTTTTTGTATTCATTTTAGCCCCTATATGTATAATGCATATGTGTGTGTGTGAGTGTGTTGATAACAAACCACACTTGTTTTATAAATGATAAAGAAGGCCAATAATTCTGAATTATTAGCCTCACCATCAAAGCAAATCATACATTTCTACAAGCACACATTGTCAGGATACCTTTCTTCTGGCCTTGGCAATAGCCTACTTCACTGAACCACAGCTATTATCTCCAAATCAAAAACAGTTGGACAAGGAAATAATAACAGGAGTAACCAGCCGGCCAAAATTTCTCTAAGAAAGCATTGACAACTCATCCAAGAAATCACAAATGCTTCCAGAACAACATCAAAAGAACCACAGGCTTCTCTTTTTTCAGCTTAGGTCAGCGTTCATGTCTCCTCAATAAGAATGAGACTTTATATATGATTCATGGGAGAGTAACAAAGCAGAAGCCACTTCAAACTAAGTAAAACAGTCTGCACACATCGGCACACCCCCAAATTTCATGAAACTAGCATTTAATTTTTTACCTTTATCTTATCTTACCAGCATACATACTGGGAGATATGGGATAGCTAATGCCCAGCACCCTCTGTGTGGGCATGGACATGCAGAAATCCTGCAGCATCTGCATAGCTAGGCCTTTCCTTCTCCAACGGCTACGCACAAACATAGTGTCCAGCACAGAAAGAAGGTAACTCTGACCGGTGGAGCCATCGCACAGGCTCCCTTGAAGAACGAGAAAAAACTAATATTAAAATACACAATGGTCCTGTTCAACTCAACTATGGAGAAACAACAAATTGTATTGCAAGAGATGTTTTTTATTTATTTGTAACAGCATGGCTCTCAGTTTAGTTCTAGCTGTAACATAAATCAAAGATTTATATCATCTGCTTATTCTAATATGTTACTATAGTAACAAAGATTTGTATGCCAGATAAATTACATGATTTACGGCTTATAATAATCTTATTTTTCACTTATTTAAAAAAATAAAAATGCAACATAGCTCA
>MU551637.1:165640-201471 GCA_024362625.1 Silurus asotus | reverse complement strand
AAATTATTTATATATATATATATATATATACATTGTTCAAGTCAAACATGGACTTGAGTTTATTAAATACAATTTCAAGGAGTAGATTCTGCATTCATTTTTTCTTCGTCTTCCCCTGCATTCACACACTTATACCAGCGTTTACAAACATCTAGAAATATTCGGCATAAAACGATTTTCCAGTACTCCTGAACCATCTTAAGACAGCCTGCTTCACTTCATAATCAGTGCTGAAGTGCTGACCCATAAAGATCTTGTAGATTATGCAGGATCATGCCTTTAACATGCTAAATGTCCACCGCATACGAAAGACTGCTATGGGCTGAGAACCACCACAGCCGGGATCCTCACTGACAGAGTTGAGCGTCTCATCACCGTACTGTGCTTGTAGTCTTCTGTAGCAGATCTTGACATGCAACATGTGCACTGCCTATCAGGAATAGGACACACTATCTACCTACTTCAGTAGCATCCATTTTTAAAGATATTAAATTAAAAGTCTCGTACTACAACTTTTGCTCTACAG
The DNA here is from genome assembly GCA_024362625.1 of Silurus asotus. Taxonomy (NCBI): domain Eukaryota; kingdom Metazoa; phylum Chordata; class Actinopteri; order Siluriformes; family Siluridae; genus Silurus; species Silurus asotus. Next base: position 200,945 of record MU551637.1, on the reverse strand, counting down.
TAAAAATATTTTCCCAAATATGTGTTAGTTACTAAACAGAAGAGAAATCCAATCCAAATCAATATTTCTTCTAGTATTTCTTCTAGGTACACGTTGACTTTTTTGGGTATTCCAGACATCTTGAAGAACTAACCACAGATCTTTTGTGGATGTAGGCCACCTCAAATCCTCCTCTCTCTTCATATAATCCCAGACAGTCTCATCGACTTTGAGATCAGGACTCTGTGGAGGCCAACACTATTACATCCAGGGCTCCTTGTTCTTCTCAAAAGTCAAGGTAGTTTTTAATCACATTGGCTGTATGTTTGGAATCATTTTCCTGATACACAATACATTTGGGGCCACTCAGACGCCTCCCTGACGGTACTGCATGATCTAGTGTCTGTCTGTATTTCTCAGCATTGAGGACACTATTAACTTGCAGGAAACCACCACGGTGGTTCACTGTTTACCTCCAGATATTCGTTATTTTACCACTTTATATGCTTCGTCGAACAATATTTGCTACAGACAAATATTTTAGATTCTGACCCATCATACTGAGCTACTGCTTCCATTTTTTCAGCACCACATGTTTTCATGCATTGTTGAGCAGCTTGGGTTTGTTTTCACTTCTGGCCTGACTTCTCCAGACAGCACATTGGTACATGGGTGTACCGAGTCCCACTGGTTTTCTTCAGTTCTTTGTTGATAATACTGCTGGATATCTTCTAATGTCAAAGGAAAGTAAGTGTGATGTGTCTTTCATCTGCTGCATTGAGTTTCCTTGGTCGACCACTTAACCTATGGTCCTCAACATCACCTGTTTCTTCATGCTTCTGCAATATAGCTTGAAGAGCGCATCTTAAAATCCCAGTGTGCTTTGAAATCTTTGCCTGCGAGAGCCCCTTGCTGATGCAACACCTTGTGTCTTGTTGCTGTGCTCAGTCTTGCCATGATGTTAACATGAAAATATCTTCCACAACCTCACCTTAGCAGCAGAGCTTGGTTCTTCCACACCCAGTTTTTTAGCCTTATGTGGTTCTTCTTTAAACTGTTACCACAAACTCGGAGGCACACAGTTGTTTAGGCCGTCTTTGGGTGTGGTGGCATTACAATTTTGAACTTGGAGACCAAAAACTGAAATGTGTACAGATGTGTGTGTGTGTGTGTGTTTGTGTGTGTAAGTATGTTTTCCGAGGAGTGTGTTTACCGCCGTACAGCCTCAGTTGTGCAGCCTGTTGCTGCTCTCAACAAACCTCTTGAGGATTAAACTCTTAAGTCCCATATCGGAAAGAACACACACAGCACAACCAGGTCATGACCAGGGCTTATGGTTCACTGTTATTATCGGCTCCATAATTATTGGCACCCTTTCTGAATATTAAGAGATACGTGTGGATTTTCAGGCATTAAAATGTTTTTTTTTTTTTTTTTTACATAATTTCTATAAAGCAAAAAAACAGCAATATCATACTGTAGAACACACTGCATGCTGGGAGTGCTACTCTCAAGTTCTAGATGATTCTAGGTCCTGAATAATACATTCTTCTCTATAAAGATTGGAAAAGAGTTTTTTGCTTGTACTTCGGTCAAACCTGATTTGTCCAATGAGACTTTAATGAATAAAAATAACCGAAACAATTATACTATTTTCCCCAAAAGTATTGGGACACCTAACTCCAGCCATATGTACTTTTTCCTCATTCTTTAGCCACACATTTGTATAGGAGGTCTTTGAATGCAGTAGCATTACATATTTTAAAATGTAGAACCAAACCCTGTAGGGAGGTCTTTGGATGCAGGAAGTCTTTGGATGCACAAAGCGAGCTCAATGGAGATATGCTTTACATCCAACTTCTGCAACATCTTTGGAATGGATGTGAGTGCTGACTGCACTTGTGGCCTCCTCACATCAGTACCCAAATTCACTAATACCCTTGAGGCTGAATTAACAAAATTCTACAAAATCACACTCCAAAATCTAGTGAAACATCGTCCCAGAAGAGTGGAGGTTAAATGTGAAATGGTGGACATGACGTTTATAGTCAGGTGTCCACAAACTTTTGTTTATATGGCGTATTTTAAAATTGTTCATGTGGATCGTATTCAGTAGCAGCAAGTGGTTTCTAAATGATAAGAACTTTATCCAGACAGGGCATCAGGATGAATTAAGAAGGTCTGAAGAGCAGAAGGGTGACAAGATCACTGGTTTTATATATTTCAATCATTTTGCCCCAAAAAAGATTTTTATGAAGAGATTTATGAATTTGAGAAAATCTCAAATTCAAATTCAAATTTAAATCATATTTAAATTTGATTTGAATTTGATTCAAATTTGAATTTGATTTAAATTTGAATTTGAGATTTTAATATGCTCTTGAACGATGCCAATAACAGAATATATCACCTCTGAAAAAGAAATGCTATATAAAAATGAGTAGGTTCTTAAGGTAATGATCAGTCATTAGATGTCATTTTTATGACGTTCTGAAGATAACTGCACACTGCCAAATGTTAATCACAGTGAAAGGTAACCACACAGGTTCATTGAGGATCTAACCTGGTCTTAACCTGTCCTGATAAACACATAGCAACTAGTGCAGGAACCAAAACATTCACAGATCCTCCCGAGAACTGAACTTGTGCTCCAACAGTGTAACAAGTAGAAGTGATATTAATGTTATTTATGCATATATTTATGCAATGAAAATGAACCTGAAATCATCTTAAAAATCATGAGGACCTATGGGAATACATGAACATGCTCATGGAAATTGATCACCACATGATTTTTATCATCATTGAGTTCTACTTAACAGCAGCCAAACAAGTCCATATGACAACCACAATGTCACTCATCGCTAGCCGAGGGTGCGTTCACACACTTTGTTGTCTCTAAATCAGTCAGAAATGGAGACTTCTATGTTGTTTGCAAAATAATAGAAAAAGTAAGCAGCACTAATTTGTGATGAGGGGCATGTCGTCATAATTTATGTTTCTTCATTAGATACAAACATGGCAATGAACGAAGATATTGGGAAGTGGACATAGAATTACAAAAATCACCTGGAGAACAATTCAATTCAGCTTTACCGAGATAAAAAGTTATAAAACATGGATTTATGTTTATAAAGTTTATCCCTAATAAGTCGACCAGTGGTTATAGTGACAAGGGAAAAAACACCTCGAGATATCATGAGGAAGAAAACTTGAGAAGAACCAGACTCCTCTAGGTAGCACCGAGTGTCCATTCATCACAGTTCCATCCTAGTTGTGGTGTACTGTTCAGTGACGGATGTTTAAATGAAGAACTGTTTATCCAAATTGCTGTCCTGAGTCATTGTAGTAGAATATTTATATTAATTTCAGTCCAAATCCATCCTCAAAGTTTATATGGATCTAGGGTTATGGATCCTCATGGATCTTTAGACCATCTTCAGATGCTTCAGAGTGTCTCCACTTGTAAAAGAGAACTCCATACAGAGAGAGAACGAGTGTAGAGTGGGGACAAGGAGAGATAAATAAGGATTAATAAGTGTCCTTATTGTTATACGAAGATTAAAGACACTGTACAGTGTGATCAGGATGTGAGTAGGGACTCCAGCATAACTCGCAGCATAACAAGTAGGGAGAGCCAGAAGGTAGCATAAGGGATCTCTGGGATAAGAGACAAACCCACCACACCAACATCAACAAACCTGAGTGAGCATGTGAGAGTGAAGGGGACGACAGCATCCAAACATCCCAGTTCACCAAAACACTCTGTATCCATGATCCCTCCAGATCTGCTCCTTTACCTCAGAGAAACCTACTAACTAAGGGCTTAACTAACTAAATGTGTTTTCTAGACTGGAAAAATGACCCAAACACTAATTGGAAGGCAGCTCCATAAGTGTGGTGCTTTGTAAAAGAAAGCTCCGCCCCCTGGTGTAGTCCTCATTTATTGAGGTACCAACAAATAGCCTGCACCTTCTGATAGAGTTAGGCATGGGGGATTATAACGGAACGGAAGATTACTCAGATACAAGCCTGGAACTAATGACGTGATCTTTGTCGGCCCAAATCTCTAACACATGATGCATTTCTGGACCAGTAAAGCTCTCCGCAGCTGAAACACCCAGAAATACACTTGTATTTTTGATTCACTTCCTGCTGGTAAGTCAACTCAAAACTCTTTGTCCACTAGGGTCCACTCTAAATTGGTCTGAGGTCCAACTCGAACAGATGCTATAGTGTGATTGCAATGTTCTTAACTGCAAAAATAATAGTACATAGAGAAGAACCCAGCAAGAACCCACACTGAACACAGTGTATGTGAAAGCGCTTAAGATTGCAAGTTTCTGCAAGACATTCTGTACCACAGGGCAAAATTAGTGAGAGTCAGGACGCACGTGCTGCACGTGTTAGAGTGTGTGTGTGTGTGTGTGTGTGTGTGTGTGTGTGTGTGTGTGTGTGTGTGTGTGTGTGAGTTAATCAGCACTTTTCCAGCTGCTCTACAATCCTATTTTCTGCCTTCTTGTTGCCATGGGAATAAGACCTACAATAGAGATGGATTGCTATGGCAACAGTTTCAGTATTTTTGAGGTGAATACAGGACAGAATGCAGAGGAATCTGTAAAGCTCCAAATTACTGAGATGTTCCTGATTCTTTCAATCTGCATTGCTTTTCTACAATCTCTCACCATTTATTTATCTCTCTTTCTTTCTCTCTCTATCCCTTTCTCACCCTCCTTCTTCATGTGTTTTTCTGTACCAGTAACTTAGTATCTCTCTCTCTCTCTCTCTCTCTCTCTCTCTCTCTCTCTCTCTCTCTCTCTCTCTCACTAATTATCTTACAATTTCTTTCCCTCTCTCTGCATAGCTCTCCTATGCTTTCTCTCGGTCTCTCTTGCTTTCTCTCTGCAAGCTTTCTCTCTCTTTTTTTCTCTCTCACTCCCTCTCCTATTCTTCCTCTCCTCAGTCTCTCTCTCTCTCTCTCTCTCTCTCGTTCTCTCTCTAACCCTCTCTCTCTGCATTGCTTTCTCTCTTTATCTCTGTCTCTGTGTCTTTCTCCATACCTCTCACTCAGTCACTCAATCTCTCTCTCTCGTTCTCTCTCTCTCTCTCTTTCTCTCTCTTTTACAATTAAAAAATTTGATTTCTCTTTTTCTCCCTTTCTCTTTGTCTCTGTCCCTGTGTGTGTATCTCTATACCTCTTACTGAGTTTCTCTCTCTCTCTCTCTCTCTCTCTCTCTCTCTCTCTTTCTACTTTAACCCCCCACACTCCTTTAGATGTTTCTCTTTGTCTGGTGTATCCCTCTCCATCAATAAACATCTTTTTTCGAAAGCTTTTTGTGAATTTTTCAGTCAAACGTCGACCAAATGCATGTCGATGTGAATCCACAGATACTGTCTGAGTACAGTTAGGAATAATTGGGATAATTGGGATAATCATTAAAATATAGCTTTATTTACTAGCATGTCACATCTGATAAATAAGGAAGGTCACAGAAAGATGCTTATAGACAATCAATCGATCAGTCAATCAACCATAATATCCTCTTTTTCTGCCTTGGAATGGGATTGTTATGAATTGTAATACAAGTAAGTAATCTGTCATTCAACTTCTTCTATCTGCTGCCCCCCATAGTAAATCATCCGTCTCCATATCACTCTGTTCTCTGCATCTGCCTCTTTCTAACCCACTACCTGCATGTTTTCACTGACCTTTTTGACCTTCCTCTTTTCCTCAGCATTCTTCTACCCCATGTCTTTCCACTGCACATGAATAAACCATCTCAATCTCACCTCTCACCTCATCTCCAAAACTTCCTACCAGCCCTGTTCCTCTCATAAACTCATTTCTAATCTTGTCCATCCTCATCACTTCCAATGAACATCTCAACATCTTCAGCTCTGCTACCTCCAGCTCCACCTCCTGTCTTTTACTGAATACCATACAACATTTTAGGTCTCACCACAGTCCCATAAACTTTCCCTTTCACTCTCACAGATACTCTTCTATCACAAATCACTCCTGCTATCACTCTTCTACCCCCACTCCACCCTGCCTGCACTCTTTCTTCACTTCTCTAACACATTCTACATTTTTTTTTGTCCATTTTAATTGACAAAGGTAGTGAAGCACTTTTCTTATTTTTTCTACTGCTACTTTTCACTGTTATCAGTTATATTATAGCAGATTTATACAGACACAGACTCTGAATTGTCCACTGTTACATTTACCTTCTATGAGAGACTGAAAAAAAATTAAACACACCAACTAAGACTTTGATCTTGGCTAAGACCGTGAACGTGCCGTCCTCCTTCTTCTCCACCACATATAGAGCAAAGTTCACTAAAATGCTGACAGCTCTAAAATACTGTATACACGAAGGTCATTTTTAAAAAGACCAGATATCTAAAGATATATAAACTCATACACATACTATGATTATAACACACTTAGCAAGTTTCGGGTAAAGAATGTTAATAAAAATGATCGTCAGCTCAGGTAATAAAGCGACTATTCATCGGATCAGGTCAATAATTGATTTGGTAGTCGGCTGCTCGCACTCAAAGGCCAGCCGTGTTATATAACGCTGATAAACATCACCGATTATGGCTGCTGCGAACATGCTGAGGGCTGCACAAAGCAATATCAGCATGCATGGATGGTGGAAATGAAAAAGATTGAAGTGCATGTGGTGGAATTTGTTGGACACGATGTTGTGAATGTAGTAAATTCAGCATGAAGAGATTCCAGGAGGATTCCACGTGTGAGAGAAGTTCAATTCTTCGAGCACTGAGACAAACAGTTAGCTCAGTTAAGTGAGGCTACAAGCAAACTACAGAAATGTTACAGATTTTCTTAGTTGCTTTGAAGAATTTCTCGAATCATTCTTAATATTTGCAGGGCAGTAAAGTGCATTTCTCAAAACATTGTGTACAAACAGAAGAACACATTGGATTTCTTGCAAAAGACTGAACTTTTCGCAAAATCCTCAGTTCATCTTTTAAAAGTGAGTATTGTGTCAATGAACATCTCATTCCCATCAGAATGAAAAGTCCCTTCTTCATTGTTCACAAACAAATTCATCACGATATTTAGTCGTGGTTTCAGTATCAAGCTGCTCAGTTTCAGGGCTTCCTGATATAAACTATAGTTTGGATCACAGTGACTGAAAATGCACATTATATGACGTCCTTCTGTTTGATATCGATGAATCTCAGCAGCAGAAATTCATTTATTTGTTGTATATGTGATTTATGTTGATTGTAAGAAACCAGACAGGATTCACACTTTTACTGTACTGTATTAGTGTTTATTAGTTTCTTCGTTGTTCATCCATTTTCAGAATTTATAATTCTGTGTTTTGCTCTGTTGCCAATTGAAGGTTCACGAGATTCACCTTTGACACTGTTTTAGAGAACTGGTTGATTATTGGTTGATCGGATGCCGTTCAGATATTAGATGACGGATTCTGACAACTGGTTTTAGCCATTTTGGATTGAATGACGTATACAATGAACTGATCCTGCGATGTTTTGTGGGTTAAAACTATTCAGGTGAAACCAGTATAATATATTTTGATCAACACTACCTAAAGCAGAAGCGACTAAATGACGTGGAGGTTGAACAAGTAGTTTTGAGAATTTTATATCTGATCTGAGAAACACTCCAAAGCCACTGAGAAAAACTGTAAGAGTTCTGATTAAGAATTGTGCAGTTACATTGTGTTAAACAGAGACTGTATCACAGTTAGTTGATTATTCTGATAAATAAAGAAGACCAGAGTGCCATAGGAGCATCAGGGATAAATATGTGATTAATGGGCACCAGCATGACATCACTCCTGACCCCTGGTGTCGTTACTCTGACCCTTGGTCTCATCTGCAGCTACTTGTGCCCTGAGTTTATGTTTGCTAATTTTCTTAGATAGCCACAGGTCATTGTCCTGAAGATGCCTACCAAGGTTTGTGCAATGATGCATAACAGATCTATAAAGTTGCTTTCGCAATAGGACTAATGTATAAATGAGATAAAAGTCGCTCTGGATAAGAAAATCTGACCTGACAAATACTGTAAATGTAAATATAATGTACAAAGTGTAGAAGTAAACATTATAAGTTAGCAAAGAAAAAAAGACAGACCGACAGACGATAGATAGATAGATAGATAGATAGATAGATAGATAGATAGATAGATAGATAGATAGACAGACAGACAGACAGACAGATAGATAGATAGATAGATAGACAGATAGACAGATAGACAGATAGATAGACAGACAGACAGACAGACAGACAGACAGATAGATAAGTAGATAGATAGATAGACAGATAGACAGACAGACAGATAGACAGATAGACAGATAGATAGATAGATAGATAGATAGATAGATAGATAGATAGATGGATAAGGTGTCTGCCAAATGCCATAAATGTGGATAGACAGAATGTATATAGAAGCAACCTTTTATCTGGTTAAATCTGGAGTAATCCTTGGTTGTTTACAAAGTGTGGATCAGGTTTGCAAAGGATGGCATCTGTGTGTGTGTGTGTGTGTGTGTGTGTGTGTGTGTGTGTGTGTGTATGTGTGTGTGTGTGTGTGTGTGTGTGTGTGTGTGTGTGAGGCCAGTGAGTCAGGCATAATGCCAGTGACATCAGTCTTTCCAGACTTAGTCATCTGACACATTCCAGGTGGGAGAAACAGACACATGTGAACCAACTTTTAGTGCAGTTTGAGCGTGAGGTCATGAGGAGTGGATGTTGGTTTCACTCCTGGAACAGTTTTGACGCTCGTTTAAAGGCCATAAGTGTGACACAATGAGGAGGAATTCCCCACTATTAATGTCTGTGAATAATTCACACCTCTGACATGATGGAACTCGTTAATGATTAGATGACATTGACTGAAATGCAAAGACATGACCGGGTGTCAAACTGCTCAGAGAAAGGTGTCAGTGCTGCACTGTATGGAGAAAAGGTGACGTCACAGGCCTGAAAAAAAGTCGCAAGAAGAAACAGTAAAGTCTGAGGAAGGAATATACATGTAATCCAGAGCCTTATTGAGTTTCATCTCAGGGTCTCAGGGAGTGAGAAATATCATGAGCACCAGAGAGAGTGATTATGAGTGATGTCCTTTCTACAGTCTTCTACAGTCAGTTGGAGTTTCTGAACTCCTGAGCAACTCATAAATTAGCTTAACATCTGCGATCATTATAGATTCGACCCCCATGCCAGAGTTTAAACATTCAATGATGGAGAAATACTCTAGCATACGTTATGTAGAAGGTTATTTTGTGTTTTGATTAATGGGCTATTTATCTTCAAAGTCTAATCTTCATTATCTTCTTGAAGCGGGACACAACTGGAGCTAGTTCATCTCTAATTGGCTCGGGATCCTCACGGGGTCAGCATGTTCTTTTTGAAGGCATGAAATCTTCATGAGGTGGCACACAACTAGGGATGGGTGGAGGAAGAGAAGCAGTGGAGAAGGATTAGCATAGCCGCTATTCATAATATTAACAAGCACAAGATGATAAAAGGCATTTGAACAGATGTTCTGTATTGGAGCTTGAGGTTATGATCTGTGTTATGCTCTCAGACTTCCTGTATAGTTACATGTATAATGTATATATTCGATCGAATCTGGAAATTGGTAGATCATTGCAGGGTTCCCCAGGGGGGGGTTCCCCTGGTGGTCTAGTGGTTACGCTTCGGCCTCCACTTTTCCAAAATGCGTAGGAACCCTGTGAATGCTGAAGACATCATATTTCTGATCTAAAGGTCAAGTTCAACAAGCTGCCATTGCTGAATGCTTGAGCAAATCTCTTTATCCTTAATTGCTGAGTTGTGCAAGATAATTGTAAGTCACACTGGATAAGGTGTGTGTCTGCCAAAAACCATAAAAGTAAATGCCCAGTGCAGTGATCCTGAATACCAAAAGTCATTAGAAATAACTGAATATTATCCACTACGTCTCATTACATAATTTAACCCTAATGCTTCTATGGTACTCTGGTCTTACTAATAATTATACATTAGTGTATATGTAACAGCCACAAATTTACTGTGGTATCTTATGATAACTCTGGTTTGGGTTTGACTCTTTACTCTGATATTATCGTGGTTTTACTGTGGTACCTATGGCAAGTATAATGATAGCAATAGCCGTGACTATGACAGATATATACCGTAATAATGATCATAGTATAACCACCCTCATCCACAGCAACCTTCAGTTACCTCATTCATACGACTGAGCATTTGAGGGTCTTGTTTAAGGGCCCAGCAGTGGCAGCTTGATGGTGCTTGGATTCAAACTCGCAACCTTCCAACCCGAAGTCCAACGTCTTAACAGCTTTCACTTCCCCTTTCATACAAATTTAAAAGTTCACCAAACATAAACCCAGGAAGGCAGCAACATGCAAAGCTTCGTGACACTGAGTTCACATTTCCGGTCTCCATCGTACACATGCACAGAATGGGATTAGGTAGGGTTTATAGTTTTGGTTCATTGAGCTAACAGCATTCAAGCTAAATTCTGGCTTTGTTCAGAGGTCAGAGAGGTCAACATTTCAGATGAAGAGCATTAATGCATGTTGGTAAAAGAAAAATAATGTGGAGAAGGTTATGAAGAAGATAAAAGCTTTGGACCATATGCCAAATGAATCTGTCTAAACGAGCCTGTGTAGACAATAATAATATCATCAACTCATCACAGTTATTGTCTTGAAATTTGACTACAAGGATGAGGTTGCCCTCTAGTGGCCTGGCAGGGAATGTTTCTTGTCCTACGAATACAGCTCTTGTTTTTTTTGCAAATCTGATGTATACTTGTCAGAGATGCAAAAATACAGAGGTCCTAAGAGGCCATGCATATATATATATATATATATATATATATACACACACACACCTCTCTCTCTCTCTCTCTCTAATATATATAATCTATCTATCTATCTATCTATATATCTATCTATCTATCTATCTAATCTAAAAATTTTAGAGGGTGAAGCTACAGTAAAACAATATGATACAACTATGCAGTGACAGGCAGTCAGGGCCAGCAAAGCCTTCTCTGCTGGCCTAAACACTATCAAAAGCACTCAACCTACATTTACAACCTAAATTCTAATATTTGTTCCATGAAATTGTATTAATTTATTCCCAACAGTCTATTCTCTTCATTTTGTAGCGTCTCTTCTGGCAGCACTGCTTCCAGTACGTGTTTATAGATGTTAGATATTTTGTCCAATCAGATTTCAGCTTCTGTGTGCTGCCATGTAAATCTAATCTGCCCAGGGCCTTCAAGGTATGTAATGCTGGCCTTTTTACTATAGTATCCTTAAGAAATAGCTCTATTTCTTTAACCAATCAGATTTTATATTTGCCTCATTTTTTTTTATTATTATTATTATTATTATTTTTTTATTTTTTTACAACATAGATGTGATTATTGGCAACTTACACAAAAAAAAAATTGTCTGACACTTAAGAAGGAGGCTGTCAGTATACACCAGACACAAGATTTAAAAAATTTCGATTAACGTAAACCCCACCTACAAATTTACACAAACTTTTGGCCATATAGGGTTTTGGCCCTACCCCTAACATTTTCTTACCAACATTGTCTGATTTTGCTCGTGCAATGATAAGAAGGGGGTTTGGATTCATGTTGAATACATTTCTATTTAGAATTTTATATAAACCTTCTAACTATTAAACCATAAGACCTCACACACCATGTTAATGTGTGGACTTGATGAGTGAGATGTTTTGTTTCCCAGAGGTGAGCAGACGTCCTGGTGTTCATCACCTACACACTTATCTCCTCATCCAGGTATTGCTAATACACACTCGGCATTTCACTCACCAAAAATCTATATCTTATCTTTATACACACACACACACACACACACACACACACACACACACACACACACACACACACACAGCATAAATATTTAAACAACACTGTTATTATAGCATGGAAAATATTCAGTGCTCTAAACACACAGAGATTTTTTTTATACTGTTTATACAGTATCTCATCGTCTCGCTTTGGTCTCAGAGGTCGTCAACTTCAGCGTATTTAAGAGACGAGAGTGGATCAGACCGACTCATAACACCATTCTGACTCTCGGTAAGTGTATGTAAATTATATTGCAGATTTTCAGTACTACAGTTTGTGCAGTTGCTGTTTTAGATTCTTGTACAATCAGTTATTCTGACACTAAATGAAAGAAGAGTCTGGACGGTTGTCTTCATTGTATCCTGAGAGTTAGAGGGATCAGTGGTGCAGTGGTAGAGGATGGAGGGATCAGTGGTGCAGTGGTAGAGGATGGAGAATTCAGTAGAGCAGTGGTAGAGGATGGAGGGATCAGTGGTGCAGTGGTAAAGGATGGATAATTCAGTAGAGCAGTGGTAGAGGATGGAGAGATCAGTAAAGCAGTGGTAGAGGATGGAGGGCTCAGTGGTGCAGCGGTAAAGGATGTAGGGATAAGTGGTTGAATGGTAGAGGATGGAGGGATCAGTGGTCGTGGATGAAGGGATACATTGTTAAGTGGTAGAGGATGAAGGGATCAGTGGTTTAGGATGGAGGGCGAAGTGGTTTATGATGGAGGTTGAGTGGTAGAGGATGGAGGGATACGTGGTTGAGTGGTCGAGGATGGAGGGATCAGTGGTTTAGGATGGAGGGATCAGTGGTCGAGGATGGAGGGATCAGTGTTTGAGGATGGAATGATCCGTGATTTAGGACTGAGGGATCAGTGTTAGAGGATGATGGGATCAGTGGAGCAGTTAAAGAGGATGGAGGGATAAGTGGTTGAGTGGTAGAGGATGGAGGGATCAGTGGTTAAGTGGTAGAGGATGGAGGGATCAGTGGTTTAGGATGGACGGATAAGTGGTTGAGTGGTAGAGGATGGAGGGATCAGTGGTTTAGGATAGAGGGATAAGTGGTTGAGTGGTAGAGGATGGAGGTATCAGTGGTTTAGGATGGAGGGATAAGTGGTTGAGTGGTAGAGGATGGAGGGATCAGTGGTTGAGTGGTAGAGTAGAGAGCTGTGGTTCTTAAACTTTTTTTCTGCCATTCCCCACTTTACTTTTAAAATGTCTAATTTACTGAAATATGAAGTTCTAAATCAATAACATCAAATATGATCATATGTAGAGAAGATGAAAGTGTAGTTGGTGTAGTATTAGAGAAGTGAATTGTATGATGTGCTTGTGGATTTTTCAAATTCTGAAGTGTGTGTGGTCATTTATCAGGTTCTTCTCTCTGATACTCACCATGCTGGGTCACAGCCGGATCTCTCACGTGCTGCTGCTCCTCTGTGCTTTTACTTTGTGGGCTGAAACTGTGATGTGTGGCTCCAGCTTCCTTAGTCCAAGCCAGAGACCCCAGGTAAGAGTGTGTGTGTGTGTGTGTGTGTGTGTGTGTGTGTGTGTGTGTGTGTGTGTGTGTGTGTGTGTGTGTGTGTGTGTAAATGTACCCACAATAGAAACATATCAGATTTTTTCAACTTGTGGATTTGGGAGATTGAATGCAAGTATCTGTGTGTGTGAAAGCACCTGAAGACTCATTGCCCAGTTTATATCAGCAGATATATTTATAGATATATGTGTGTGTGTGTGTGTGTGTGTGTGTGTGTTTCAGAATCGCGGAGACCGAAAGCCGCCTCGAGTGGGACGGAGGACTGCAGTTGAACTAGAGCCTCCTCTTCCCACTGAAGAAAAGATCATGGTATGGAAATGTTCAGGCAAGAAATAGGAGGCAAAGAACTAAAAAAAATGTCATTAGGTGATGTTTCCTTTAGTGGGGCAAGAAACACACACACACACACACACACACACACACACACACACACACACACACACACACACAGAGAGAGACTGAAATAAAACTAGTTTGAGAATGTGTTGAGTTAGGGACCGTCTTCAAAGTGACACATTTAAATAAGATGAAGAAATCAGTGCCATGTAAACTATATAGGAGTGATGATGATGATGATGATAAACCACCTTGAGAGGGTGATACTAAGTAGGAATAATGATTCTCAAATTTTGCATCCACCATGTTTTGTTAATGGATAAAGAATTAATCATATCTCTTAATAGTGAACATGTACATGTGATTATAGATGCAAATTCGAGGCGAATATGTATATTTTGTAGGTTCACAGGGCAGATAGGTGATGCTGGAGATGCACATCTGGACTCCTGAAAACACGTCCCTTAAATGTGAGGTCAGACGTGAGGAAAGATGTGTGAATTTTTTTGGTTTGGAAAATAACACGTACAATTAGATATAATCATCATCATCACGTCCCACACGTCTCGATCTGAGAGCAGAATTCTCAGGCAGTGATGTGTGAGCTGATCGTTTCTCTCTTTGCTCTTTGTCTCGTCACACTTCTCGAGAATCGCTCTGCCGTCTCTGCAGGCCAGCGCACCGTTCCAGCTGGCCGTGTCTCTCAGTGAGACAGAGTACGAGGAGTACGGTCCTGTGCTGCACAAGATGTTATTGGATGTCCTGGGTGATCCACCAGCTTGGGGTGAGTTCTGATGGCTCACACGCTCTTCAGAAGTGATTCTGACACCCGGAAGTCACACCTGCTTGTGTTTTCTGTTTGTTTCACTGTTTGTTTGTTTGTGTTTGTTTCAGACGAAGCAAACTAACAGCACCTGGATGGATCCTGCTTCGCAACATTCCTGTTCAGAATGATTGTGAAAAAAATGAAAAATAAAATGACAATCTTGAGAGTGTTCAGTGGTTTTTTTTTTGTGTTTGTGTATCTTGTTGAAGATGTTAAGTAGCTGGGGTCAGTAATGATACAGCCTCCATAGAGCACACAAACTTACACGTCGTTTGGCGATACGGGGGCTTCAACCCCTGTCCTTCTGAGCAGTAACCCAGAGACAAAGGTGTAGTTTAAGTGGAGGCTTAGTGGTTAAGATGTTAAACTTCTGATCAGTAGGTCATGAGTTCATATCCCAGCGCTAACAGAGCACAAACCAAGCCATAAAGTACAAGGCATTGTCTGTAGACCTCCAAGACAGGTTGTATCGAGGCACAGATCTGGGGGGAGAAACATTTCTGCAACATTGAAGGTCCCAATGAGCACAGTGTCCACCATCATCTTCCCAGAGCGGAGCCGCCCGGCAAAACTGAGCGACCTGGGGAGAAAAGCCTTAGTCAGGGAGGTGACCAAGAACCCGATGGTCACTCTGAAAGAGCTCCAATGTTTCTCTGTGGAGAGATGAGAACCTTCCAGAAGAACAACCATCCCTACAACACTCCATCAATCAGACCTAAATGGTAAAGTGGCTAGACAAAAGCCACTCCTTAGTAACAGGCACATGACTGGAGTTCACCAAAAAGCACCTGATGGACTCTCAGACCGTGAGAAACACAATTTTGAACTCTTTGGCCTGAATGCAGTGTGTCATGTCTGGAGGAAACCAGGCACTGATCTTTACCTGGCCAATACCATCCCTACAGTGAAGAATGAAAATGGCAGACGCTCCCCATCCAACCTGATTAAAGTCCTGCAAAGAAGAATGGGAGAAACTGCCCAGAAATACGTGACAAGCTTGTAGCATCAAACTCACAAAGACTTGAGGCTGTAATTGGTGCCAAATGAGCTTCAACAAAATATTGAGCAAAATCTGTGAAAACTACAAACTTCTTTCACTCGGTCATTATGGGGTTTTGTTTGTAGAATTTTGAGGAAAATAGTGAATTTTATCTATTTTGTAATAATGGGGTAGCAAAATGTGAAAAATGTGAAGCACTGTGAAATCTTTCCGAATGCACTGTATATAAGAGATTTGGAATCAAAAACGTTTCGAGACTGTTTAAAGGAAAGTTCTTTATTTGTCTACATTTCCATACCATCATCTTCAAAACAGTCCCCTTGCACAGCAATACAGTGCTCTCGGCGTTCCTGCCACGTCTGTGAAGCCCCTCAAGAGCCTTCTGCGATTCACACCGCATCTCCGAAATGGTGTCAAAACGTCGACCTGTGAAGTCCACAGGAGCCAGATCTGGCGTGTAGGGTGGGTGCGGAAGTGCCCTCACGTGCGAGGAAGTTCGTGACAGGGTACGCCCGTGGTCAGATTAGCACCTGGATGTACACGATGCCTTTTGGCACACGGACTTATGGACTTAAGTCCGTGCTCCCTGTGACTGTGCGTGCAGCCTTTTGCTGCCACCTGTTGGCGTGTCACAAAACTAATCTCTGATCTTTTTTTATACCACTTCATATAAATATATATAAAATCTTTTTTTTTTTTGTTACATTTCTTTCTTTGTACAAGTTGGGGGACAAAATCGCATGTCGCACCTTAAAATTTTAAACTGTATTTTCGCTGTTACACTCTGTCTCACAACTTTTACGTCTCTTTTACCTCCTCCTCGACTTTCCAGCTAAAAAAATACTCCCTGAAAAAGATTCCTGCAGTTAAAGAGGTGTAAATCCCCCCGTTATATAATCAACATTAGCGCAGTCTAAACGGTTTCCCGGTTTTGTGTTACTACAATCAGCCGGGCCGAACGTTTGTGAGGGTGTAGCGATTATAATAATAATAATATGAGTGAATATCCGTAATAATAAAGCTGGTGGAGATGTTCAAGTGTTTTGTGTCTCTCGGTTCTGCAGAAGCCTCTGCTCCACTCTCTGGCTGATTCTCCGCAGGTCGGATCCGATGCTCGGCTTCTGGGCGAGATCTTCCTGAAGACTGCGAGCGATTTCTAACCGGGGGAAATCTTCACTACGGACGAGCTTCCGTACCACCTGCAGACAGCGTTCCCTCAGGGAAAACACTAACACACACACACACACACACACACACACACACACACACACACAATACATTATATACAGCCAGCAGTGGACAAGAATTTTCATTCGAGTAGACTTTTAACTGTAACTTCACTACATTTCAAAGTCAAATATTTGACTTTTTACTTTTTTTTATGAGGATAAAAACGTAACTGGTGAAACACGCAGCGAGTCACCAATCAGGATCAAACGTTTGCTCTGTTTTACACGTGTTCTGATTGGTGCTTGGTGAATCTACTGATCACCAACATACAGTTCAGCATCAGTTCAACTTCAAGCAGAACATTTAGAGAGAAATAAATAATAAAGAAACTCCAGACACTTCGATTCTTTCTTTCTTTCCTTCTAATCTACTTTACTTTCATCCTCTTTTCATTCTTTCCAAGAAAAAAGGATGGAAGTGAGGAAGGAAAGAATAAAATTAAGGAAATTCCTTCAACCTTTTTTTCTTTCCTTCTTCACAGTCATCCTGGTTCTTTTTCCTCCTTCCTTCCTTCCATCTTTCCAACATCAAGCAGAACATTTAGAGAGGAATCAATGATGAAGAAACTCGAACTCACCATAACACACGTGACCTCATTTACACGATTTATTTGAAGTAGTTGAAGAAAAGGTTTTAGGTTCATGATAATTGTAGTAGAAATCAGTGTTTGAGTCATTAATATTATTCTATTAATAGATCAGTGTGCTGAGAGTCACATTCGAGTCTTTTCACATAAACTGAGGTGGTTACCGTATTTTCTGGACTATAAGCCGCTACTTTTTTCCCCACATTTTGAATCCCTAGTTTTAAACAGTGAAGCGGCTAGTTTATGGGTTTTCCCCGGTTTCACAAACTTCAATCCAAAAATCTGAACACCATAACATTAGACCAATGAAATTACAGAACGGGTTCAGGTGAACCAATGAAACTCTTTATATTAAATCAGATGCGCTCCCACTGAATCGGGCCGCAACACATCATAAATATGGATGATGTTCCTCTGATGTTTGACCAGCCGTTTACTCGGACTGTCTACAGAAAATGTGAATCATTCGTCACGCTGAAAACAACCGGGCATGAAAACACACTTCACCTGTGTTCTGAGCTGCACGGCATCGGGAGAAAAGATTCACCGATGGTGATTTTTAAACGCACGGCGATGCCAAAAGATAAACTCCAGAGAGAAATAGTTGTGAAAGGAAGGAGGAAGACGGTGAACAACGACTTTCTTGGTAGGCTACTGTTTAGATACAAGCCGTGTAACAGACACAGTCTTTCATTAAAGCCTGTGTAAAGTTCATTAGTTTCAGTGTAGACACCTGAGGCTTATAGACAGGTGCGGCTTATATGGGTGCATTTAATAGTTAATAGAAATTACGGTAAGTAAAGAATTTTGTGATAAAAATGATAATAGGAACATTATAGTTATAATAAATCAGTACTTTGGATACTTAAGTACAAGGCAAAAACGTTCTTTTACACAAGTAAAGGTTTCAAAAAGCAGCACTTCTACTTGAGTCGTATTTTAACGAGTGAATCTCTACCTTTACTCATCAACATGGTTTTTGTACATCAGTTTACAGGCTGCTTTAAATCAAACAGGAATCTGAGCCCCGGCACTCAGAACTAGTTACCTGGTAGCGTGATGTTGACTACGGATACTTGACCGTTTTCCAGCGCAGTAGGCAAATACATCTCCTTATTATTCACCAACATCTGGTCGTCTGTCTCGGCGTCACGAAACATCCAGGGGTGTCCTTTTAGAAAGGATCAGACCGTAAATGTGGCACATTTCTTTACCTTTCTTTCATCACAAACATCCTGAACACATTTAAACTCCATTTGCTGTGACAATAATTTATAAGACTCAGGTAGTGATGTACACAGTCATCATGTTCAATAGGGTTGGAGCTCTATAGCAGGAGGTCTTATATTTTAATCCGTGTAAAGCAGATCTTCATGGAGCTTGTTTGTGCACAGGAGCATCGTCATGCTGGAACAGGTTTGGATCTCCTACTTCAAGCGAAGGAAACATTTTCATGCCCCTTCTGTTTGGTTAAAGAACCGAACATGCCTGGAATTGTCTTTTGTCCATATAATGGAGTCTCTTCTCGTAAAATAAAACTGTCGAGAAGTTTTGTAGTCACGTGAGGCTCTTGTCCTCTTTATTTTGTGACGAATAATCAGTATAAACAGTACGGCAAATTCACGTGCATGGAACATTAATAAGAAGAAATTCCTTCTTCTAGCAAGCTGAGGAACACCACTAACCAATAAAAATAAAAAGTATTCTTTTCCTTCCTTTCTTTTCAGCAGCAATCCGAAAATTTTGAGAGAATAAATGATGAAGAAACTTCACACCCAACCCGCCACAACACACGTGACCTAATAGATGATAAGGAGAAGAAGGAAGGAAGAATATAAGGATCAAGAAGAAGATTAATTAAAACCAGAAAAATGGGAGAAAAGAAAGAGAAAAGGTAGAGGGTAAAAGAACAGGAGGAAGGAGTTGATTAAGGAGAACGAGAAGAAGAAGAAAGAGAAGGAGAAATAGAAGCATGATGAGAAGAAGAACAATACAATGAGGGGGGATGAAGAAGGAAGAAACGAAGAAGAAAAAAGAATGAGAAGGGAAAGACAGAGAAGAAGCAGAAGAAGGGGAAGAAGAAAAAGGAAAAGATGATTAGTATGAATAAGGAGGAGGAGGAGGAAAAGAAGAAGGGAGAGTGGGAGAGAATAAATTGAAATAAATAAGAAAAAGAATGGGAGGAAGAAGAGGATTAGGAAGAACAAGGAGGATGCGGAGAAGAAGAAGGAGAAGAAGAGGATTGAGGTGAAGAAGAGGGAGGAGGAGAAGAAGAAAAAGGAGAAGGACTGACCGACAAAGGTGTTCATCCGCCTGCCCGTTCTCGGCTGCAGCACTCCGTAAGACTCCGGTTGTCCCCGGAAATTAATCCACAGCAGCTGCACGGTTCGGGTGCTGCGGTTACAGAACAGCACATGAGCCGGGAGATGACTGACCAGAGAGCGGACCAGAGGGAGCTGCTGCTGCTGCTGCTGTCCCTCTCCGGCCTCCGGAGGCTGAGGCATGGCCGATCACCTTCCTGCTCCCCGGTGCGGTTCAAAAAGCTGCTGACGGAACAAACCTTGTTGATAAACAAGCACAGGGGGAATTGTTTACACTACGCCCAGCGCTTATCTGTCGCCTTTTGATTGCGTCATCAACCGCAGTCGAAGTAGAAAACCCAC
Organism: Silurus asotus; assembly: GCA_024362625.1. NCBI lineage: Eukaryota > Metazoa > Chordata > Actinopteri > Siluriformes > Siluridae > Silurus > Silurus asotus. Next base: position 180,902 of record MU551637.1, on the reverse strand, counting down.
AGCGCATGATCACTATCTCCCCCTGGTGGTGTATCTGAGATATGAAGAAGTCAAAAAGAGTAATGTCCACTCTTCTGGGAAGGCTTTTCCACAGTTACATTTTTTTTTTTTTTTATGGATTTGTAGGAATTTGATCATTCATTCAAAGGGCTCCCATTTCTTGACCCTTTTTGCGAAGAGCTTCAGTAGCAAATGTATACAAGCACCGAGACGTACCATTATTTTTAATTTTTTTATATAAAAATTATCTTCATCCGTTATTCCTTATAGAAATGAAACGACTCACTATTCTTTTTGCACCAATTTCTGAAAAAGTCAGAGTATCTGAGTGAATTTTTGTTCCATTACGATCCACCACACTACTACTTCGATCAAAAGGTACAGGTTATTTGTTGGTACCTCAAATAATGAAGACTACAGCAGGGGGCAGAGCTTGATCTTACAAAACCCCACAGTTATGGAACCGCTTACAATTAGGGTTCCGGACTCATTATTCTTTTGCTTACTAAGAGTGTTTTGGTAAACTGGGATATCTGGATGCTGTCGTCCCCTCACTCTCACATATTCACTCAGGTTTGTTGATGGAGGTGTGGGTGGTTTGTCTCTTATCCCAGAAATCCTTCATGTATGTGTTACCTTCTGGCTCTCTGTTAGTTCTGCTGCAATAGCAAGTCTTGCTAGAGTCCCTTCTTACACTGTGATCTCACTGTACAGTGTCTTTAAACATTTATGAAACAATAATAATACTTAATAATCCTTATTTTTCTCTCTGCACCTTCCTGCTCCCCGGTGCGGTCCAAAAAGCTGCTGACGGAACAAACCTTGTTGATAAACAAGCACAGGGGGAATTGTTTACACTACGCCCAGCGCTTATCTGTCGCCTTTTGATTGCGTCATCAACCGCAGTCGAAGTAGAAAACCCACAGCGCATGATCACTATCTCCCCCTGGTGGTGTATCTGAGATATGAAGAAGTCAAAAAGAGTAATGTCCACTCTTCTGGGAAGGCTTTTCCACAGTTACATTTTTTTTTTTTTTTATGGATTTGTAGGAAATTGATCATTCATTCAGAGGGCTCCCATTTCTTCACCCTTTTTGTGAAGAAAACGTACATACTTTCGCTTCTGTAGCAAATGTATACAAGCACCGAGACGTACCATTATTTTAAATTTTTTTATATAAAAATGTCTTCTCTTCATCCGTTATTCCTTATAGAAATGAAACGACTCACCATTCTTTTTGCACCAATTTCTAAAAAAGTCTGTATCTGAGTGAATTTTTGTTTCATTACGATCCACCACACTACTACTTCGATCAAAAGGTACAGGTTATTTGTTGGTACCTCAAATAATGAAGACTACAGCAGGGGGCAGAGCTTGATCCTACAAAACCCCACAGTTATGGAACTGCCTACAATTAGGGTTCCGGACTCAGATATAGTCTCATTATTTATTTGCTTACTGAACCTTTTAGTCAGTAAGTTTTTATGGGGTAAAGGAGCAGATCTGGAGGGATCACTGTTGAGGGTTTTGGTGAACTGGGATATCTGGATGCTGTCGTCCCCTCACTCTCACATATTCACTCGTTTGTTGATGGAGGTGTGGGTGGTTTGTCTCTTATCCCAGAAATCTTTCATGTATGTGTTACCTTCTGGCTCTCTGTTAGTTCTTACACTGTGATCTCACTGTACAGTGTCTTTAAACATTTATGAAACAATAATAATACTTAATAATCCTTATTTTTCTCTCTGTCGAGTTAAACATGCTCCTGAGGTACCACTGACCAGCGTTCCCATCCCTTCCTTCTTTTCGGATCTACCCTATTCATCACAACATCCTACCTCTGGATGGAGTTCTTTTCAAATTGGAGACAGCTGAGGATGGATCCACATGAACAGCCTAAAGATCCATAAAATTACTGAGCAACTCAAAAACTATGAGGATAAATTTGGACTGGAATTAATATCAAAAGTCTGCTACAATGGTTCCTACAATGGTGGACAGTACACCTCAACAATGATGGAACTACAATAAATTGACATCCGGTGCCACCGAGATGAGAAACGGGGTTCCCTTTTGAGTCCGGTTCCTCTCTGTGTCTTTCTCATGCCATCTCAGGGAGCTTTTCCTTGCCAGAGTCACCACTGGATCACTTGTAAACTTATAAGGATTAAAGTTGTAGGCTGAATACAAGCAGAATGAGGATCAGCAACAGGTCCGACTACAACCCAAGGACTTTTGGTTCTGGAGCACTCAGGAAATTGGGATCTCTAGAATACAGGCCATTACCTAAAAATACACCTTTTACACATCTATTTATCTCAATACACCAACCAGGTATATCATTATGGCATTATGCCTGGTGAAGAACACTGATGATCTCTTCATCATGGCACCTGTTAGTGAGTGGATTTATTTATTAGGCAGCAAGTGAACATTTGGTCCTCAAAGTTGATGTTGAAAGCAGAAAAAGTGGCTGAGCGTAAGGATTTGAACGAGTTTGACAAATTGTGACGTCTAGACAACTGGGTCTCCAAAACCGCAGCTCTTGTGAGGATGTTCTGGTCTGCAGTGGTCAGTCTCTATCAAATGTGCCCCAAGGAAGGCACAGTGGTGAACCGGCGACATGTTCACGTGTGGACGAGGCTCACTGATGCACGTGAGGAGCAAAGGCTGGTCTGTGTGGTCTGATCCAACAGAAGACCTCCTGTAGCTCAAACTGCTGAAAAAGTTCATACTGTTGTTCATGCTGAACAGGTCAGAACTGGTTTAGCAGTAAAAGGGGGACTAACATAATATTAGGCAGGTGGTCATGATGTTACACCTGATCAGTGTAAATCTCCAGTATTAGGAGGACAATAAAAACTTTATATTATTAAATACTTATAAAAAAAATAAAAAAAATAAACACATTCCAGATTTTATTAGCGCATTTAGTTCTGATCAGCATGAATCCTTGGAATAGTACGGCATAAATACGCCAGGCGGTGGCGCTGCAACATGAGACTGATGAAATCTGCACAAGCTCTATTGTGTGTATGGTGAATGTATAGTCCTTTATACCCCAAAGTTTCTCAATCTAGACACAGATCGTTCTAAAAACTCACGTCTTAAGAGAAAGTCTTCAGCGTTTAACACACACACACACACACACCCAAAGACATTGTCACTGACAAGAGAGAGGGGAGAATATAAAAATACAGTAGATACACGAGTCTCTCGTACGACACGTCAATAATAAGAGATTTCTCTGTTTTTTTCTTATATAAATCAGTCTGTCCATTTTTATAGCCGTCCCAGTGGCACACGGTACCACAGCCGACACTTCTATATACACACACACACACACACACACACACACACACACACACACACACACACACACACTGGTGAAATGTCATCGTGCTTGGGCCAAACGGAAAAGGAACTATCCCTCATCTGACATTTGAAAAGCTTATTTAGATCAACACCAAAAAGAAAAAGAAAAAAAGCACAAGACGCCGATTATGATACACACGCTTTTCTGCGTGAAGAGAAAAAAAAAAAACGCTGTTGCGTGACGTCCTCATTCTAATAAATCTCTTTAAACAATTTTCAGTGTTTCATTTCTTTCTCTTTCTCCTTATCCGGTTCTCCATCTTCCTCCAGTTCATCCGCTCAGGGTATAGTGTGTGTGTGTGTGTGATGGAGGCTGGGTGAAGTGCGATGTGCGTTGTGCTGAGGTCACAGGCAGAGCAGGCGCGAGCCCTCAACACCCTCCTCGCCCTGAGGGATTGTGGGTAAGAGCGCAGAGCGGGTCAGACCCCAGAATCGCTGAGGACACAGATCCTTTTTGACAGCCGAGAACTTCCAGCCCATGTGAGAACCACAGGTCCGGCACTGAGCAATGGTCCACGCGTACCTGAAACCGAACACAAACACAAAAACGTGATTTTTTAACTTTTATTCATTCATTAAATCATTAATAGGGCAATTTATTAGTTTCTTCATTCATTAGTCCGATTTACATTCATTCAAAACTTTGTTCGCTTTCATTCATTCGTTTAGTAAATCATTCCAAAGTGGGTTCACTCATTTATGCACTCATTTATTAATCAGGCATAAATCATTCAAAAGTCTATTCACTCTTATTTATTCATTCGTTTATTCCGTCATTCATTTGTTTATTAAATTGTTCATAGATCTGTTCATCCCTTCATTCATTCACTCAGTCAGTTTCTTTTTCATACATTCATTAGTTCATAAAGACAATTTATACTCTTTCATTTACTCAGTCATTCGCTCATTAAAGCATTCATCAGCCCAAAAATGATATGCATTCGCTCGTTTATTCGCTTTTACCTTCACCCGATTTCATTCGGTCAACCGTTTCTTTTTTCATGCATTCACTTGTTTATTCAATACACGATTTTAGATTCTTATTCATTCATTCATTCACAATCATTAGTTCTTTCTTTAATCAATTCAGTTGTTTATTTGTGTTTTAATTCGTTCATTACTTCATTCTTTTATCCACGAACTTCATCATTCAGCAATTTATTGATTCTACCGTTCATTAGATGATTTGATTAGTTCGTGAACGTATTCATGAGTTCATTTACATTTACAGACTTTGCGTTTTCATGTGGAGTTAAAAACATGGGACTGAATAAGTGGTTTTCAGTGCTAAAAGCTGCCGGACAGAGCCACGCCCACTGCCTGGTAGAGCTACGCCCACCACCTGGTTAAGTCATGCCCACCGCCTGACAGAGCCACGCCCACAGCCTGGTAGAGCCACACCCACTGCTTGGCTAATTCATGCCCACTGCCTGACAGAGCCACACCCACTGTCTGGCAGGGTTCAAATTATAGTCTGAAAAATGGAAAGATCTAGTCTTTTATAGTGTTTGAGACATGTGTTTGTTCCTTTTGTTTCTAAGCAACAAACTCAGTATAAGAACAAAACACAAAAACAGAAGTAGACAGTGAATGAGAACAAGAGAAAAGATGTGATCAGACTGCCTCACCCCCACAGTGAAAGGAGTCCTGAGCCAACATGGCAACCACTCCATACTTCAACACCATGCAGTTCCGTCTGGACTGTGGCTCATTTAAACCGACTTTACCATACAACAAGACAGCGAGCTGAAGTGCATGTCCGAGTTCTGCAAGTGTTATTTAGTAAACAAAGAGTTTTCTGGAGTGATATCCATCATGGACTGACCTGCACAGTCACTGCACCAAAATCCTATTAAACTGCTCTGGGATGAACTGGACCATGGACAATCCGATAAACAACCCAGACTATAAGATCATATGAATGAAGTTGGGAAAAGTCTGGGAATTTCGCTACTACTAATGTTTATTCAATGTTATTATATGGAATTTAAGTTTATAGCAAACCAGCTGCATCTCTAACCCATAATGATGATGTGCTCACCCGGGGAACCAGCTGTGCAGGGTGGAGGGTCTCCCGATCAGGTTCAGGTTACTGGCCTTGTACACGGTCAGAGTCTCATGTACGTAACCGTGAGGATTCACGTAGGCAGCCATCGGTCCACACAGAGACAGACTGCAGAGACAGAACAGATAAAGGCATACAACACACATGAACACAGAGAGAGAAATATACAGTGTATTGAATAGCAGAATATCATGCCATATTCAGCATATCTATAAACATATACCTGTACAATACAATAACAATGTTCTGTCTGTCTATGAAAATACTCTTTTAGCTGTCATTCCCAAGGACCAATCCCAGTCACACCAAACTATTAATCCTGGGCCCCTGAGCAAGGCCCTGAACCCAATAGATGCTCAGACAAGGGAGTAAATGCCACAAATGTAAATTTCATGTCAATGTTTTATGGGGAATAGATTATGACCAAAAGTATATCTGGACACCTGCTCTTTTCCACACATTTGCCAAAAAGTCGGAAGCAGTAGCATGTAATTTTCCCTTCACTTGAACTAGAAGACCTGGAACCTGTTTCAGCATGACAATGCCCAAACGTCTTTACTTTAACTTGAATATATCTACTTAATAAAGGATGTGGGTACTTTTGCCACCTCTGACTGCTCTGGAGCTAAAAACTCTATCGAACACCTTTGGGATGAATGTGAATGCTGACTGCACCCCCAGGCCTCCTCACCTCATCTACATCACTTCCTGATTTTACTAACACAAACCTCCACAAACACACTGCAGAACATCTTCCCAGAAGAGTGGAGGTTTCTCTAACAGCAAAAGGGAACTAAATGTGGAATGGGATGTTTTTAAAAAAGGACATACTGATATGTGCAAGTGAAAGTTCACTTCTCACCTGAAGATCTCGTTCTTGGTCGTGATCTCGGTGTCCTGGCATTGTTTACAGCACAGGGACGTGCACTGCAGCGGATAACAAGTCAGTAGGTTAGGGCATGAAAAACACGCATACACACACACACACACACACACACACACACACACACACACACCCTGTCCATAATGTCCAGCTCGCAGCGAAGTCTCTGAATGGCGCTCCCGATCCTAAGTAGCTGCAGTCTCAGAGCATCGTCTATTGGCAAACATGCTGCCACCCTGTAAGAGAAATCTACACACACACACAAGCACACACACACACACACACACACACACACACAGGAATTAATGGGCTTTATCCACCTCATTTCTATATGTACAAACCGACACTTAAAAACTGATCAGTAGTACGAAGCCAGTCTGGTTGCCAGATCTGTTTTTGTCTCTACACAATTGGAAAAAAATACTCTATTTTAGTGTATATATTTTGTAATTATTTATGAGTGCATTAATTAAGGCATCTGGCACATGGAACAACTAAATGGCCAATTACAATAAAAAAATAAATAAAAAAAATGGATTGTCGGTATAATGACACCTAATATACACTATACGACAAAAAGTATTGGGACACCTGACTTTCCCGAGTCATATGGGGTTACCACAAAGAAATTTCCCCTTCACTTCAACTGGAGGACCCAAACCTGCTCCTGTGCACAAAACCAGCTCCATGAAGATACGCTTTACATGAGTAGGAGTGGAAGATGGAGTGGTGTATACCTATAGCATTAGTAGGCAGCGATTCATCTTTGAGGTTCTCGTCCCATTCATGGAGCTGCTTTTTCACTCTGCTCATTAGAGTCTCCTGTGTGTATGAAACACACACACACACACACACACACACACACACACACAAAACATATATAATCTCTAATCACAAACCTAATTAAATACAAGTTCTCCAAATTATGGATCTGGCTCGACTATGTGTACTAATGCTCGACCGATATATCGTTGTGGCCGATATATCGACCGATATTTTTGAAATAAATTTTTTTTATCATCTTTTCAGGTAAATCTTTCGGTTTGGCTGATGTTTGTTTTTCAAAACAAAACAGTCATAAATATACTTTGTAAACAAATTATGTGATGTTTGTTGTTAACTACGTATTGTATAGTTATTTTAGTAAACAAGCAAAAGCTGCACGAAAAACTAATTTGTTGAAACTGTTTTTCATTCATTTTGTTTCGGTTTTGATAATATACATTTTTCGTAGACGTTTCAGCAGACAAACTGTGACGTCGCAATAAAACCTTGTTAGAGAAAATGTTATGCACATTATCAGTCTGATCTACTGTATGTACGAAGAAAAATGCATCACTTACGAATAAGAACTCACCGAATCGTACAGGGCGTAAACCCAGGAGGGCCACGGGGTCATACCAGCCGTAAACAACTTCCTCTAAAAAAAAAAAGGAGAAAAAAAAAACATTTTAATAACGACACGGATATACATTTGTGGTATATGTATTTAGAGGTCCTGCGTGTTCGTTACCCGTCTGTAGGTGTGACGGCGTTGCACTTGGCTCTGCGCTGGCGTGGGTCTGGCGTCTGAACCACGTCTGTGTACGCGAGGTGACAGATGCACTGCATTCAAAGGGTCCAGTAAAATCCTTTCCGGCAAAATCTGCACCTTTGCTTGACGAATCCTGAAAAAACAAAGCGTTCGATAAACGTTCGTTGGTTTGCGTGTGTGAACTCGTCCAGCGTCAGAGCGTTAGTCTCACCCGTCTGCCTGCGTACGGATGTCGCGCACTTTGAAGCGCTGTCGTCCGATTGCTTTGATTTTTACGGTCTCGATGCCGTACTCCTGCTCCTCGCGAAAGGCGTAGATCTCCGCCGTGGTCCCGAACTCCGCCGGCAGCTCTCCTTCGCCCACATCCGGACTGCGGGGGGGGAAACAAATGAAAATAAAGTGGAACATCTGAGATGTTTGGTTGTTTGGTATTTTACCCAAAGCGTTACCACACATTTGGAGGCGCACAACTGCTTTAGCATTAAATCTTCCCTTCGGTTGAACTGGGAGACCCAAATTTGTTCCAGCATGACCACGCTTTTGCGCACAAAGCTTCATCCATGAAGATATGCTTCACATGGATTTGAGTGGAAGATCTCCTGCTATAGATCTCTGACCTCAACTGTTCAGTAGCCCAGAGCCTTAAAACTCTGACCTACCACTTTCAAACCGTCAGTTACAACAGCTTCAGACTATAATAAACAATGATGGAACTGTAATGAATGGACATTCGGTGCAACCCGGATGAGAACTGGCTCTCTTTTGAGTCAGGTTCCTCTCAAGGTTTCTTCCTCATGGCATCTCAGGGAGTTTTTCATTGCTACAGTCACCACTGGTTTACTCATTGGGAATAAACTTATAGGCAACAAACATGAATTGAAATTTTTTAATTTATATATTTTATCATTTATATATCATTTATGGATGGATGGATGGATGGATGGATGTTCTTCCTTCAAGACCTGGTCTGATAAAAGCGTGTGATTCCCTGATGGAGCTCTCACCTGTGTGCCAGCACGGCGAACGTCCGGTCGTGGCTGACGAGGTTGCGGAACATGCTGACTTCCTGCGGCCTGAAGAGCTGCAGTGGCAGCGTCTGACCCGGGATCAGGATGAGGGCGGCGTGAGGGAGGACGGGGAGGTTCTGCACGCTGTCGTCGTCATGGAGAGTGCGCCCGTGGAACTCCTCCATGTCTAAACCCAGGTACTGACACAAACACACACAACAGGAAGTCATATAAGTAAGAAGTTAAGTATGTAATGTAGTAAAGGTGAAAGAATGTAATAGTGAAAATATAGACTAATATTATCATTTCTATTTCACACATTGATATTTTCACTTTCCCATGATGCACTTCAAATTACTTCCCCAAATCTGTGCATTGGGCTTCACCTCTTTTCCATTTCTAGCTAAAGATAGTGATGCTTGTCTTCACCTCGACATCGGTGAAACTGTAATAAACCGACATTCAGTGATGGGTCTGATTCCTCTCAGGGTTTCTTCCTCATGCCTTTACATTCGTACTCGCGCAAGTACAGAAACGGGCCTGCGAACTAGTGTCACATGACCATGTACAACCAATAGACACGTCACAAAATAGAGGCAGCATTGATTATAGTCGTGCCGCCCCGCCATCCAATTTAGTAAGGATATAATGAAAAGAAAGAAACAAAGAATCCGAAAGAAAGGAATAAAATAAAAAATCTGAAGAAAGAAAAAGAAGGAAGGAAGGAAGAAAGAAAGAAAGAATTTAAAAGAATGAAGGAAGAAAAGGAAGAAAAGAAAAAAAGAATCTGAAAGAAGAAAGAAAGAAAGAATTTAAAAGAATGAAGAAAGGAAGAAAGAAAGAAAGAAAAGGAAGAAAAGAAAAAAAAGAATCTGAAATAAATAAATAAATAAATTTAAGGTACGAATAAATTCAAAAAGAAATTAAGAAAGAAAAAGAAAGAAAGAAAGAAAGAAAGAAAGAGAAAAAAGGAAGGAAGGAAAAAGGAAAGAAAGAACGAAAGAAAAGGGAAAAGAGGACTAACAAATGAAAGAAAGAATGAAAGAACAAAAGAACGAACGAAAGAACAAAAGAACGGAAGGAAAAAAGAAAGAACGAACAAAAGAAAGTAAGAAAGAAAGAAAGAAAGAAGCTTATACCCCCGCCCTTCCGCTCAGTAACACGGAGCCGTAACCACTCAGCTGCCTGATTTGATTTCTCCCTGGAGCGTGACGCAAATCCGGTTGCTGGTCAGATTCACAGCAATTTTCCCAACAATAAAAAAAGCCATGTATCTACTGCGGCGTTCCCATGCTGCATGTCTTTTATTCTGTCCATCTCCATCGTCTCCCTGTTTTAACATCAACACCCTGCACTGCATTCTGCGATTCTGTGTCTGGTGTTCGCTCGAACATCTCTCCCAGTCCGGTTTCCTCATGATGATGATGATGATGTAGAACTTGCAGTAAAATGGGAAATTGCACTTTTTTTTGGTTTTTCCCCTGACTGTAATGTTTAATATCATAGTCGAACTTATCGCTGGAATGACAGTAAAAACATTACACACGTCACAAACATTTCACCAGAAACATCTTCTCAGAATCATGATCTCACAGCGTGCGAGGTGGGAAGGCTGGGGTCGAAGTTGATGATGCTCGGCTTCTCCGCACCCTCGCTGTCCCGATCCTCCGTTTCCATGTCGTCTTCCTCCTCCTCCTCGTTTCCTACAGAAGGACAGAGAACGTTAGGATCTCGCACGGTTGCACAAGCGGGTGTGGGCGTGTCCCAAACCTGAAAAAAAACAATAACTATGTCAGCGTGATGCAACAGTTCCTCAACCTACATCTAGCTACACTAAGCTCCAGGTATAATACATAGGGATAGGGGAGACCTCTGAGGTTTTTCCCAATCCAATTACAGTACCAGGATGAAACCTGACATCAACTGCTGGGCCCTTGAGCAGGGCCCTTAACCCTCACCTGCACCTCAGTTGGATTAGTGAGATAAATGGAAGATGTTCTAGATTGTGGAGGGTACTTGTGAAGATCTTCCACCCCATCCTATATCTTCATGGATCTGGCTTTGTGCACAGGAGCATGGTCATCGTGGGAACAGGTTTTGGGTTGGGATTCCAGCAACACACAATTGTGTGCCTCTGGCTTTTGTGGTAGAAGTTTGGAGAAGAACCACATATGGGTGGAAAAGTCAGTTGCTCCAATACTTTTCTTCTCAGAAGAATGGAGGTCTTCATATCAGGAAATGGTCCCAGGACAGGACGTCTGGAACCCACTTTGCTTTGATCATTTATGAAGTCTGGAAGTTCTTGTGAACTTAAATAGAATAATGGAATAGAATAAATGGGCGTGGCTTCACATGGTGGGGGAGCTGTCAATCATTTCAGCTATTGGTTCTGATTGGCTTGTTATTATAAGGTAGGAAATGAATCTTAACCGCCTGAAATAAAAAAAAGTGCACATCTGATTTGTTGATAAAATTAGGTGGAATTCCAGATCCAGACCTGGTTCATGGTTTCATTTTCACTTTCATGCATTTTTTCCCCCTTGCATTGCTTCATTTTCAGTCTGTAACCATAGACTGTTTGGATGAAGGACTTTCAGAACCTTCTAAGATCAGATCTGAACAAAACATGAAATGTGTGAAATCTCAGGTTCGTCCTCAGGTTCCCCCTCAGATCAGGTGTCTGGCCTGGGAAAAGTGCGCAGTTACCCAGCTTTTTCTTCTTTCCCTTTTCTCGGAAGGGTGTCAACGTGGTGGAAGATCATTTCCCCCGCGTTCAGACCAACACTCACCTGGTAAGAGCTGCAGCTGGTTCCCCATGTCGTCGTTCACGTCGTAGTCGTTGTTGTTGTTGTTCTCAGCTCCTTCTCGCTCATCAGCCATGGCCGTGTGTTTACACCATGATTCCTCTACTAAAACACGGTCAGTCAACGAGAAGAAGTGAAGATACTCCGGCACGCTACTGCCCCCCTGTTGCCTGGAGGAGGAACTACACCACGCGGTGCAAACGGTACAAACTCACATTTTGTTTTATGCTTCTTGTTGTTGTTTTTTTTTATATTTAAAACTTTAGAACCCTAACAAATAATACCTCAATATTATCTATCAACACATTTTCTTTTTATACACCTCATAGACTAGTAATGAAAACATCAGTTCCACATTTAGTCCCTGTTTGCTGTAAAAGAATAACCTCCACTCTTCTGGGAAGATGTTCCACTAGATGTTGTGGAGATTTATTCAGCCTAAAGGCTGGTTCTAAAGTCAGGTGGTGATGTAGGTGAGAAGGTCTGGGGTGCAGTCAGCATTCACATTCATCCCAAAGGTGATCAATTGGGTTGGAGCTCTATAGCAGGAGATCTACTACTACAAACCATGCACAGAAGATCTTCAAGGAGCTGGCTTTGTACACAGGGGCATTGTCATGGTCATGCTGGAACAGGTTTGAATCTCCAAGTTTGGGATTCCTGATTTTTCCATGTAGCATGAAATTTTCCCTTCAGTTGAGCCAAATCTGTTCCAACATGACAAAGCCAGCTCCATGAAGGTATGCTTTACATGGGTGGGGAAAATGTGGAAGCTCTCCTGCTGTAGAGCCCAGACTATCTGGTGTACTCACCCCAGTGTGTCAGTAAAAACACAGTATAGGACTCCGAACACTCAAACTTTACTGGGTGTAAGATTGTGTGGTGTGATTCTTGCTGTCATCTGGCAGCTTTTGTTTGATATGTTTCGTGAGGACGAATGCTGCTCAGTGTTCGACCTTTTAATCACTCGGTCGAGAGATTGGTGAATGGAGAAAGGTGCACTGTGACATCACAGAGGTAAATTATCATGATTGGTAAACTTGTGGTGAAGTGTCGAAATACTACTGAAGAGGACCTCTTTCCTCCTCCTTCTTCTTTCGGCTTCTCCTATTAGTGGTCTCCACAGGGGATCATCCGTCTCCATACCCCCCTGCCCTCTACATCTGCCTCTTTCAACCCAACTACCTGCATGTCTTCCCTCACCACATCCATAAACCTCCTCCTTGGTCTTCCTCTTTTCCTCCTACCTGGTGGCTCCATCCTCATCATTCTCCTACTGATATACCCCATGTCCCTCCTCTGCACATGTCCAAACCATCTCAATCTCACCTCCTTCACCTCGTCTCCAAAATAAATGCTTTCCTTCACTAGTGAAAATCTTTGGGATTAATGTGTACACTGACTGCACCCCAGGCCTCTGCACCTCACCTCCATCAGTATCTGACTTCACTAATACCCATGTACAAGCACACTCCAAAATCTAGTGCAACATCTTCCCAGAAGAGTGGAGGTTATTAATATAGCAAATGGAGACTCGATATGGAATGGGATGTGTTTAGGTGTCCACAAATTTTTGTCCATATAGTATAGATAGACAATTCTATCACAGATGAAAATCCACTTATTTTTTTTCTTTTATTATAATTTATTTAATTAATTATTAAGCATATGTCACACACCTCATAAAAATAATTTAGTTAGTATATTTTCTGGGAAATTTCTAGATTTGCTAATGTTCAGGGTGTGTGTGTGTGTGTGTGTGTGTGTGTGTGTGTCCATGCACAGGCAGTCAATGGCTCTGGCAATGCACATGGTTGTGCTGCTGCTGTTCGTGTGTGTATCCGTGTGTTTGGCTGATTATTATTCAGTGTTAGGAGTTCCTCGCTCGGCCTCTGAAAGAGAGATAAAGAAAGCGTTTCACCACTTGGCCCGGAAGCTTCACCCCGACAGGAACCACAGCCCAGATGCTCAACATGTCTTCACACAGCTTGCTCAAGGTGTGTATCCACACACACACACACACACACACACACACACACACACATGTTTTTTTTCTCTTCCTGTGCATCATGACTTTCTTCTCTGCTAAACTCTTTCCTCCTCAGCTTACGAGGTGCTGTCTAACCGAGTGCAACGGAGAATCTATGACCAAAACATTGAAATGGAGAAGAAGCAGGGTGATGACCAGCACGGTTTCCATGGTAACGGTGATTTCCTGGCCTTCGGTCTACATGAACTCCTCAACACACTGCGAATGGAGGATGAGTTCATGATGTGGGAAGACGCAGGTTTGGGTCAGGGATGGAGCTTTACTATGTGGGATGAAGGTCAGAATGATGATGGCGGTGATCATCTCAGCGATATGTTCAGTATGCTGTAAGATCACAGTGGAGAATAATAATTACTGTTGTAAGAATATTGTTGTTTTTTTATTTGAGATGAAATAAAGCGTGAGTTTTAATTAAGATGGTCAACGAGTTCTATTCTGTGAATGTGTGTGTGTTTGTGTGAGTGTGTGTTTGATGAACTAATATGTCCAAGAGAACTGCAAACACATTTCAGGACCCGCATTAAGGTATGGATTTTCTCTGATATGGCGAGCATCCAGCTCATTCAGTGGGTGAAGTGTGACATGTTTAGTCAGTCTTTCTCCATCGCTAGCGATAATTTTTGCTCTGCTTTCAACATGTATTCATTTGAACTCTTCAGTGTTTCCTCTGAATGTGTATTTTAGCCAGAATTTGGTAATAAGAAAACACAAACGTCAGTATGTTCCGTTGCAGCGGGCTGGGTCAAGTGTTCACGGTTCTCACGCTGGGTGATATGCGCGTTCATGCAAAAGGCAGGAAGATTATAGCTAGCAGGCAGAACTTGGCATAAAACCAGGAATGTAAATGCATTAACACATACTGTTGCACGCGACACAAACAGATCTGCATCGGCTGCTTGCCTCGGCCATGAATGGTGTGTTTTACAAGAAAGTTGCGAGACAGGTTTATCTGTTATAAGATGGGGCCACATCTGGGAGTTTGAGAACTCTGTTCTAACTCATGTTTTTATTCTGCATGTGAGAGGGAGGATTAACTGAACAAGGCCAATGAAGCAGAATTGGATTATGCTTTTATTTAAAATGTCTCCAGAGAAGTGGCCATTGTCTTGGAGACTTGTGAACATGTTAATTCAGAACTGAACGCTTTGTTTTCTTAGAATCTTTGGCAAAGGCGTCGGTGTGGTTTTTCAGTGCCGTAGTCCGCACGTGTCCTCTATGGACCCCAGAAAGCTTTGAATATAAGAACCAGCCACAACCATGGGGTCATTATTTGTTGTATAAGCCTCAATCCGTGCAACCAAACGACTAAGATCATCGATAAACCCGTTTATTCCTTTACCATCCGCCTTTAATTTGTCATAGAGCATGAGGCTATTTTTGTACAAACAAAACAAACTAATGATGATCTGGTGATTCTGGGCTGAAATAACGTATTTCCTTGTTGCTAAATCCAATGGAAAAGTAAAGTTTAATTCGATCTTCCACTCCAGGCAAATGCAAAACAAGTGACATCTGCCCAACCTTGCAACATTGCATATATATA
>MU551637.1:100033-164155 GCA_024362625.1 Silurus asotus | reverse complement strand
TAAGTCATAATTATAAGATACTAAGTCATAATTATAAGATACTAAGTCATAATTATAAGATACTAAGTCATAATTATAAGATACTAAGTCATAATTATAAGATACTAAGTCATAATTATAAGATACTAAGTCATAATTATAAGATACTAAGTCATAATTATAAGATACTAAGTCATAATTATAAGATACTAAGTCATAATTATAAGATACTAAGTCATAATTATAAGATACTAAGTCATAATTATAAGATACTAAGTCATAATTATAAGATACTAAGTCATAATTATAAGATACTAAGTCATAATTATAAGATACTAAGTCATAATTATAAGATACTAAGTCATAATTATAAGATACTAAGTCATAATTATAAGATACTAAGTCATAATTATAAGATACTAAGTCATAATTATAAGATACTAAGTCATAATTATAAGATACTAAGTCATAATTATAAGATACTAAGTCATAATTATAAGATACTAAGTCATAATTATAAGATACTAAGTCATAATTATAAGATACTAAGTCATAATTATAAGATACTAAGTCATAATTATAAGATACTAAGTCATAATTATAAGATACTAAGTCATAATTATAAGATACTAAGTCATAATTATAAGATACTAAGTCATAATTATAAGATACTAAGTCATAATTATAAGATACTAAGTCATAATTATAAGATACTAAGTCATAATTATAAGATACTAAGTCATAATTATAAGATACTAAGTCATAATTATAAGATACTAAGTCATAATTATAAGATACTAAGTCATAATTATAAGATACTAAGTCATAATTATAAGATACTAAGTCATAATTATAAGATACTAAGTCATAATTATAAGATACTAAGTCATAATTATAAGATACTAAGTCATAATTATAAGATACTAAGTCATAATTATAAGATACTAAGTCATAATTATAAGATACTAAGTCATAATTATAAGATACTAAGTCATAATTATAAGATACTAAGTCATAATTATAAGATACTAAGTCATAATTATAAGATACTAAGTCATAATTATAAGATACTAAGTCATAATTATAAGATACTAAGTCATAATTATGAGATACTAAGTAATTATGAGATAATAAGTCATAATTATAAGATAATAAGTCATAATTATAAGATACTAAGTCATAATTATAAGATACTAAGTCATAATTATAAGATACTTAGTCATAATTATGAGAATCTGGCTGTGATTTATTTATTTTTATTTTTATTTTTTATTTTGTGTGAATGCAATGCGCTTGCGTATTTTTCTCGATATTTATTTTATTCCTTTTTTTTCTCGAAAATTTCAAGTTGTTTTTCTTTTGAAAAACGCGGTAACCCGGAAGTTGACTAATCGTCGCTCCTCTTGTGACGTAAAGCAGAGCGGGGGCGGGGCTTTTTGGATCTCTGAGTGTGACTGATATATAGAGGGTACGAGGAGCAGGTCTGAGCAGACGAGTGGAATAATGTATTATGGTTGGTTCTCCGTAGGGGTGGCGGCGATCTGTGTTGCTGTTGTGAATGGTTTCCTGCTGAAATGGAGAAAAGGACTCAAATTGAGGAAGAAAATGCAGAGAGCCAGAGCGAAGAGACAGTGGGAGCTTCAACAGGCTGAAAAAGCAGTCCTACAATTTAAGACTCGGGTATGTCCATACTACACCTGTCTCACCTGTTCATACTACACCTGTCTCACCTGTCCATACTACACCTGTCTCACCTGTCCATACTACACCTGTCTCACCTGTCCATACTACACCTGTCTAACCTGTCCATACTGCACCTGTCTAACCTGTCCATACTGCACCTGTCTAACCTGTTCATACTGCACCTGTCTCACCTGTCCATACTACACCTGTCTCACCTGTCTCACCTGTCCATACTGCACCTGTCTCACCTGCCTCACCTGTCCATACTGCACCTGTCTCACCTGTCTCACCTGTTCATACTGCACCTGTCTCACCTGTTCATACTGCACCTGTCTCACCTGTCCATACTACACCTGTCTCACCTGTCCATACTACACCTGTCTCACCTGTCCATACTGCACCTGTCTAACCTGTCTATACTGCACCTGTCTCACCTGTTCATACTGCACCTGTCTCACCTGTCCATACTGCACCTGTCTCACCTGTCTCACCTGTTCATATTGCACCTGTCTCACCTGTCCATACTGCACCTGTCTCACCTGTCCATACTACACCTGTCTCACCCGTCACCTGTCCATACTACACCTGTCTCACCTGTCCATACTACACCTGTCTCACCTGTCCATACTGCACCTGTCTAACCTGTCTATACTGCACCTGTCTCACCTGTTCATACTGCACCTGTCTCACCTGTCCATACTACACCTGTCTCACCTGTCTCACCTGTCCATACTGCACCTGTCTCACCTGTCTCACCTGTCCATACTGCACCTGTCTCACCTGTTCATATTGCACCTGTCTCACCTGTTCATATTGCACCTGTCTCACCTGTTCATACTGCACCTGTCTCACCTGTCCATACTGCACCTGTCTTACCTGTTCATCCTGCACTCACCTGTAACAGTGCGGGTTTTCCTTTACAATTAATTACAATAACGTTTTTATCCAAATGTAACTTGCACCACGAGCGATAATTTGCATTGCAAACATATTTGTTATTTTTTTATTGTGTACTAATAATTTTTATTCATTCAATACACATTAGACAATAATTTATACATAACATTCCATTGAAAATTGTGTGTAGAAAAGATTGTCTGAGTTTACATTCCAAGATGTCTGCCTGTCTGTCTGCCTGTCTGTCTGTCTGTCTGTCTGTCTGTCTGTCTGTCACTATGTGTCTGTCTACAGACATGTAAGTTGACAGGTCTGTCAACCTACATGTCTGTTTGTTTATCTATATATCTATCTGCATACATATAAACATACATGCTTGCACGTACATGAATATGGTTATATGATTTCTTAAATCAGAATTGCTCTCATGATTAGTCTAAAGCTGTTACTTGCGTGTAAAATGAGAATAAAGTAGGATTCGTGTAAAACCAAATAAGCTAACGGCAATTTTAATCTGAGACTTGGCTCGACTCCTAAATACTGAGTACGAGGGTAAAGATCAAAGCAGCATGACATTCAAACTATTATTTGAATATGCAAATATATTACACAATTTTGCGTTTGCAAATTTACACAAATTGAATAATGTGTTTCAGCGCATAAAATACTAAGGGTGCTCTGATTGATCGGCCGACGATCGTAATCGGGGAATAATCGTGTTGGGACGTTTGAGCTACGATCTCTATGAAGGCCGATCAGATAATGCAAAACTTGCGAGACAAATTTTTTGAGGGTTTGTGAAAGACAATACATTAGCAATCTGCATCTGCAAGAAGATTCCACGTGTCGGAAAGCAGCCGAAAACTATCGGTTGTTTAATCAGTTATGTTTCAGCCCTAGTTAGGTGGTAAAGGTTTTCCCCCGATACCAATATCCAGGTTGGATCACACTTGCCATCAACTGATTAATCCACCAATAGTTTTTAAAATGCATATTGGATGAAAAGATTAATAAACCAACCTAGTCAAGTCAAGTCGTTTATTTGTATAGCTCTTTTCACATCAGACATTGTCGCTTCATATATAATAATACAGTTTATTTCCATTTAAAAATAAAAATGCTGAATCATGGGCTAAAATGTGCTAAATGAAATAAATATGAATGTATTAATTATAGGAATCAATATTAAATAAAATTAAACAAAAAGTAAAACTCAAAGTAAATAGTTACGTCCAAATTGAATAAAAAATTACGCTTCAAATAAACAGCATGTGGTGTCAGTGATTTACCTCTAGAGGCCGCTTTCGTACTGTATGAAGCAACCCGGAAAAACTGCCTGTATGGATTTTTGGCAGTAGTTCAAGCAATCAACTATCGTTGCCGATTAAAACCGATAAAGTGGTCGGCCTCTACAACAGAGCAGCTATGGGTTTAAGGGCCTTGATTAAGAGTGTGAGTTTAATGAGGCTGGATTAAAGTCCAAAATATTTCCCACTAAGCTACCACCTTCTTTACCAAGTAAGCACAAAAACAATTCATGGCATTGGTGACATTCTGGTATGGTATTGTGGTAAATGTAAACTCATCTTTCCACACCATTGAACCATGTTTTGTCAACAGAACGCAGAACTACGCCTACTAATCAACTGTAACATCTTAAACACTCTTGTGTTTGCAGAATCCTGGTGTTGATTTGAGCTCTATTTTGATTCTCTCGCTGGTCGAGCTGCGTCAGCGGATCAGAGAGGGATCCCTGCGGCCCGACGCTGTGATCCATGCCTACATCCAGAAGGTTCACCTTACACTTCTGTTTATTATACACTCGTGCTCACACGATATCATGATGGTGGTGCTGTGAGTGTCCTGCTACAGCCTCATCAGATTCTTTAGCTTTTGTTGAATGAAACACGTTCTGTTTAAAACTTCACTTCATCACTTTATTGAGCGTTAAGGAGTCTGATTCGACTACCAGTCTCACAGTCAAATCTTCGCATTAGTGTTCTGAATCGTGGATTGTGCCATTTTGGATATATGGGGGTGCTCAATCTCTGATCTCACATAAAACTCCTGGTTTTCCCCCAATAAATTAATATACAGCCTATTATGACGATGCCGTAAATAAAAAATGCGAAAAGGAAAAGCTTTTGATAAATATTTGTAATGTGGTTTAATAAGTTCAACCCCCTGTGACAGATTGATGTTTGACTTTCCATCAGACTGGAACATCTTGATGGCAAGGATTAAAATATTTAAGATGTCTGTGGGATTATGTGAAGGTATATTCTGTTCTAATTTAATTCTGTAAATCAATTTTAGACGATTTGAGTTGCCGACACGTGAAATGCAAATCCTGTCTGCACTGTGGCTTTACTGCAATTAATTTATTCTTTATTTTTCTGCTTTATCTTTGTGTGATGTTCTGTACATCGTGTCTTTAAACCGTTATGAGGAATCTGGTGTCGTCGTCGTCTACGTCCTATAGGCAGGACTTGAGAATTCAATGGACATTGTCCCAAAGCAGTTTTACAGACATAAGGAGGGTATAACGTTGGAATGTATACTTTAATGCCTATTAGTTATTTATAATTTTATCCCAAATGAGTGGTGACTGTGGTGAGAGAGAGAGAGAGAGAGAGAGAGAGAGAGAGAGAGAGAAAACATATACCGTATCTGTCCTGCAATCGTTTTTCCTGCATTTGTTTCTTTATCCATATATGATGCATACACTTTGAATTGTCTGTCTAAGTAGTTGTTTTTCTTTATTTTAATATAATCTTTTATTTCTTTCAAAAACAACATCTTAATTGGTCTTGTGACTTACAGGCTCTGGAGGTGCACAGGAAAGTGAACTGTGGCACTGCTGTCCTCATGGAGTGTCTGAACCAACTGGAAGACCTCGAATTCCGCAAGAACAGACCTCTTTACGGCATTCCCATCAGCATTAAGGACAATCTGGATTATGAGGTACAGTAAAGACTATCACTAATAATCTAGAATTTTTATTTCTTTCATTTTTATTACTTCTTTTAATTTTTTTTTTATTCCTATGGGATGAGTTGGGAATGAGGACGTGCTAATCTGAGCTGGATTTAAGATACCAATAATAAGTTGTGAAACCCGGCTCTAAATCAATCACAGAAAATATGAAATCATATATAATGGATATATATATATACACACACACACACACAAACAACTTGGAATGTAATTTCCTCAAATGTATATAAATGATTTGAGTGTAATAATTTTGGTTGAATCAATGTCAAATTAACTTCGCCAACTGTTCTCGGATTTACATATCGCATTCCCGTTTTCCATAAAAGCTGTCTAATGTACATTAAAGCTGCACAAGGAAACCACATTCAACAGGTAGATCAGATTAAATAAGTAATCAAAAAAAGAAAAAACTGACGAAAAAACACGAAATAGCAACTCTAAGTAAAATATGTTTGAGGATATACTTTGCAAATCTTTCCTTTCACTTAAATTCTATACTATTTTATTGATATAGCACTTTTCAAGAACATTGTCACAAAAATGCTTTATGCAAATCCATATGTAGATTTCAATTGATCCCTAAAGTGGGCTATAGGTGATGTTGGCAAGAAAAACCTCAGTAAGACGACATGAGGATGAAATCTGGGAGACCCTGGATCATCAATGTGATCATAAATAATTTCTCCTCTATAGTTATAATTTTAGAATCATGCAGTGTAAATTGAGTTGAAACGAATCCAAGCATCCCAGTTTAACAAAAATCTGCACCTTTTTGTAACTGCTAAAAAAACTAGGGTTGAATTACTGCAAGGTTTTCAGTCTGTACTGAGTTCTGGACAGAAATAATAAAGCTGCTTCATAACTGTGGGTTTTGTATGGAAAGTTCTGCCTCTGCCATAGTCTTTGCTATTCTAGGTACTAACAAAGAGCCTGTATCTTTTCTTCATAGCAGTCACGGTGGCTCATAAAAGTCAAAAATGACTTTTGCATAGGAGTATTTTTAGGGTTAAGACATGGGTGAGGAATAGCATGGTGAAATTCCAGGAATTTTCAAGATTTGAAACTGTCCATGGGAATTTTCAAGACGGAAAATGTTTCATGGGAATTAATGGGGATAAAATGGGAATTTACAAAAGTGCAGGTGACGGGGAACTCAAATGTCATTAAAGAAAAAATGTGGGTTAAAACAACTAGATTTAATGCAATTTCTTAATGCATATTCATCACATGCACACAGCACACTTACTGCAGGGCTGCCGAGGCCACACCCATACATGCAATGTGCATTCCTCCATAACACAACACACATCATTTCTGCAATCCTGAACAAAAAAATAATGTCAAAAATTTATTTGTTTATGTAAATAAATAAAAAAACATTGATAAAAAAAAATGTATACTAACAATTAAATAATAAATGTCACTTTTTAAAATCTATATACAAACAATGTGTATATTTGTTTCTATATGTTAGTTTCATAAATTCCTGGTAAGTTTCCAATTTGGGAATATTGGCAAAATTCCCCAGATTAAGTTCCCATGGAAAGTTTCCCAGAAGTATAATTTCTGGTCTTAGTTAGGACTCTGGTTGCTGTAATTTGACCACTGGATCTTGTTTAGGCAAATATTGGAACATCCAGACCTTTAGACATCACAGCTTTCGAAACTAAACAACAGCACAAACTAAGTTTACATTCTAAACCACCTGAGGTGCTGAGCTTGCTTTTTTTTTCTTTTTTTTTTTTTTTTTTTTTTTTTTTTTTATGAATTTTTATTTTTGTTTTAAGTTCCATACACATCTCCTCTAGACCTTGAGAGACATAGAATTGTCAGGTTTTTACTGTTCTGGCTTTGTAAGATTGTGTTTGTGTATGTGCTTGTATAGGGCTATGACTCTACCTGTGGTGTGATGACTAAACTGGACAATCCTGCACTGAAGGACAGTGTGGTGGTCACAGTGCTGAAGAAGCAGGGAGCAATTCCCTTCATCAAAACCAACATCCCACAGGGTCTCCTCAAGTAAGGAAATAAACGCTCCTTAAAACAGCACTTTTTCAGCCATAAGCTTCAGCAGTGACACTGACTCTGCACATGCTCAGTAGTGTTTTAACACTAATAAAAAAAACATCTCAAAGTTATATTGAATTTGAACGAGGAATTGACCGAGCAAAAACCTGAGGGGCCTCAGGTAGAAATAGATGAATCTTATAAAAGTGAAAATGAATATAAGAAATTTACAATAATGGTATTTGGCACACACCCCTATCCAGTTTGGTGGTCCTGGGATTCAAACTCACAAGCTTCTGGTCAGAACACACAATTGTGCCTGAAGTGTCAGAAGGTCTAAAGTGTGTTATAATTCGTACATTACAATACACATTTTAAATATTTTTATAAATGACCAATTGTAATGCTGTATACCGTAATTTCCGCACCCATATATAAGCTGCAGCCACTGAATTTGACAAAGATCTTTATTTTGAACATAAATAAGCTGCACTGAAACTAATTTACTTTACACAGACTTTAAAGAAAGACAGTGTCTGTTACACTGTGTAACAGGTGAAATATGTTGCGGCTCCTTTAAGAGCAGAGCGGTATTTTGGGAATAGCCTGCCGCCGCATTTTTCTGTTATTACTGCATGTGTGCAAGGCCGAGGAATATGTCCTTATTATTTTCTGATGCTCATTTTTAAGTTTCTTTGACTAACCCGTAACGCTGTTGCCAAAAAAAAGTTTTGGAGTTAGAGAGCTCTCCCTTCACCCAGACTCAACACGTTACAACGGCTTGTATCTAAACAGGAGCCTACCAAGAAAGTCATTGTTCACTGTCTTCCTTCTTCCTTTCACAACAATTTATTTTAAAAGTTTATCTTTTGGTATCGTCATGCGTTTAAAAAAAACAAACAAACGTTTTTTCTCCCAAAACCGTGCAGCTCAGAATACAGGTGAGGTGCGTTTTTTTTTTTTCGTTTCCGTTTGGAAATTTCATTGGTCTAATGGAAAAACCGGGAAAAATTTATAAATAAGCCACATCGTTGTTTAGGCTGCAGGGTTTAAAACGTGGGGAAAAAAGTAGCAGCTTATAGTTTCACAAATCTAATTTACCACATCAAAATTAATCTGTTTGCTTTCAATTGTTGTTAAAAAAAATTTCTTTAGTTTTAGACTTTGATGATGTGGAATCTCCATCATACCATGAGGTTCCTACGAATGACGTTTTTACTAATAAACTAATAATCATACACACTTTAACTGGAATTAATGTCCTGTATCATTCACCTTTTTCAGAAATTTGAGTGAATTTCCCTGAAACAAATCCTTTAAATATTTCTTACTAGAGGATACAGTGGTGTGAAAAAGTGCTGATTTTGTATTTTTATTTGCATGTTTGTCACACTTTAATGTTTCAGATAATCCAACTAATTTTAATATTAATAAAAGAAAACACAAGTGAAACACAACATGCAGCTTTTAAATGAAGGTTTTTATTATTGAGGGAAAACTAAATCCAAAACTACATGGCCCTGTGTGAAAAAGTGTTTGCCCCCTAAACCTAATAACCGGTTGGGCCACTCTTATCAGCAACATAGCCCGATACACCATTTTACACCATTGTATATAAACAAAAGCATTGGGACACCTGACTTTTTTCACTCAAACTCTTAAAGCTGCGGGCACACAATTGTATAGGAGGTCAGCAAACATCTAGTAGAACATCTTCCCAGAAGAGTGGTGGAATGTGGAATGTGCTTACATACCAATCTTATGGTCGTGTCCCCAAACATCTTTTGCTGTATTTTTAAACAGCAGAAGCTTCATGTCTCTAATTAGAGGACACTGATATTACATGAATATGGCTGTCTTGCTTGAAGCATGTATTAGGCATCAAACTCTATTGTTCTGTTTTAATTGTATTATAAGTTTCTATAACAAGAAAACGTCCAGAATAAATCTGCATGAACTCAAATGTTACGTTTTTAATATATTACTTTCTAAAAATTCAGCATTATACAAACATTTAGCAATTCATTGTACTGTATTTTTTTTTTGTGCATTTCTGTGTATTTAATTAAAAATTTATGTTTTTTATTATTATTATTTATCAAAGCTATGAATGTAGTAACCCCATATACGGGAGGACTTTGAACCCCTGCAACATCGAGAAGACACCCGGCGGTTCTTCAGGAGGTGAGGGAGCTCTGATTGCTGCAGGAGGATCTATTCTGGGTCTGGGAAGCGACATCGGAGGAAGCATCCGCATCCCTTCAGCCTTCTGTGGCATCTGTGGCTTAAAACCAACAAACAACAGAATCAGGTGGTTTATTTATATATTTATATACACAAATACAAATGTGTATATCTTTTTTTTTTTTTTTTTTTTTTTTTTTTTTTTTTTTTTTTTTTTTTTTTTTTTTTTTTTTTTTTTTTTTTTTTTTTTTTTTTTTTATATTTACATTTAATTTATTATTTATTTAGTTTTATTTATTAATGTATTTTTTTCTTCAACTTTATTCTCTAATGGGTCATTACACTTAAATAATTATTAGATTACTTTCTATACTTTATTTAACACATTTTTTTTATACATTTTAATACCATATTGTAGTGTGTTAAAGTTCACCATTGAGACGAAGTAAAAGTATTTATTTTTTTATTTTTTTTACAATTTGTAACAATTGTCTTTCTAGACAAGTAAATTATTAATAGCTTTAGTACTGGTTATAATTAATCATCAGCTTCTGAGCAGGTATAAAGCATGCCAGAATATTTATTACATAAAGTTCACTGATATTTGAATTATATTTGAGATCATTATAGATTCAACCCAAACTCCTTCAACTGTTCAATGATGGAAAAAACCGTATATGTAGAATTTAATTTGAGTATCCATTAAAGAAATTCTTATTTATCACCTGTTGCGAGTGTAAACCCCACAAATAGACTTCAGAATATTCATCACGTGACCGATTCTGAAATCGAATAAAGGTCTACTCTGTAAATGATCATATTGAATAAAAAATTATAAATTTCCAGCAATGTATAATACATTACTGTAACAAAGCTGTAAATCTTTATAGATGGTTGTGCGATTATTGTAATACAAACAGTGTTTTAATAGTATTATGTTCTTGTTTTTTGTTTTCTGTTTATTTTGCAGCTTGCAGGGACTCGGCTCATGCGCGAAAGGCGGGAAGACTGGTAACGGAGGCACAACAAATCAAAGTTTTCAAGCTTTTTTTTTAAGTAACTAGCACATCTGGAACAAACGTGTGTGTGTGTGTGTGTGTGTGTGTGTGTGTGTGTGTGTGTGTGTGTGTGTGTGTGTGTTTGCAGCCCTGTCGGCCGTTGGTCCCATGGCCCGTGATGTGGAGAGTCTGGCTCTGTGTATGAAAGCTTTACTCTGCCCAGACATGTTCACTCTGGACCCTACGGTTCCTCCACTACCGTTTAACCAGGAGGTACTGAACACTTCAGTGCAGCGGTGTTTGTGTGTCATGCTTCTTGGTACTCAACACATTTCTTTGTGAACAGGTGTACGAGAGCTCGGAACCCCTGAAGATCGGATACTACGAGAACGACGAGTACCATCAGCCGTCTCCAGCCATGAGCAGAGCTCTATGGAAGACCAAAGAGCTCCTGGAAAAAGCGGGACACACGGTATGTATGCTCTGGTCTCATGCATTTCTGCCAGACCACTAAAACCACCTGATCTGTGAAACCCTGGACTCAAATAATAAGTTGGGAGGTCATAGATCAGACTTGTTTTCTAGTGCATCCAAAAGATGCTTGATCGGATTGAGATCTTGGAGGTTGAGGAATTTGGAGGTCAACATCTTGGTTCTCGAACCATTCCTGATAATTCTTTTGACTGTGCATCTTGTTGAAAGATATCCTGCAGTTAGAATATACCTTAACCATGAACGTTAGTCAGTAACATCCTCATGACTGCCAGGACTCAAATGTTTTACAGCAGAACATCACCCAGAGAATCCCATTGCCTCTGCTGGCCCGCCTTCTTTCCTTACATCATCCTATGGCCTTTTTTCTAGAGGTTGTAGAATAAAAATAAACACTCCATGTGAAATAGTACTGAGCTTTATTGCAAAAATAAAAAATCAGTACTGAATTATGTAAATGTGTTATGAAATAAATATGAATATATTATATGAATGCATTTTGAGAAAAAAATGGCGGCATCAGTGATTCACCTCTAGAGGTCACTCTCGTACTGTATAATGCAACCCAGAAAAACTATCGCTGGATTTTTGCTGATAGTTCCAGCAATCGACTTTCGGTGCCTATTAATCGGCAAAACCGACGAATCGATCGATCTCTAGTCATTTCCTCATGTAAGCGATGAACACAAACATGGCCATCCACTTGATGTGATTCTTTAGACCAGGCCACCATCTTCTATTGCTCTGGTTCTGATGCTTGAGTGTCCCTTGTAGGAACTTTTGCATGGGACCTCTGACCTCTCTGCAGTTCCACAGAGAGACTCCAAAAACCAATCAGACAGGAAACTAGAGAGGCAAGAATGTAGAAAATTTGTAAAGCTAGCGACCCAAAAATTTGTGAAATTATAGAGAAAAGAACGGAGAGATGGAAAACTGGGGCAGCTACTGATCGGAAATCTATGAAAGTTGTTTTTTTGCAATCCTATGATGACATAACCCTAAAAAACTATCCTGATCTGTCTCGGCTGCAGCTGATCCCGTATTACCCTCCCCGGATGTTCAACACCATGCAGGAGTTTGTCCTGAGGGGAAACATTCCAGACGCAGGCTGTACACTCCTAAAGCATTTGTGAGTCGAAACTTTATCTGTCATTTTGTCATTTTTGTTCTAGCTACTGTTCCTCAATCCCTTAAGGTGTGATGTGTGTTTAGTGAGGGAGGTCCAGTGGATCAGTGTCTGCAGCACCAGGTGTCTTTACTTAGATGTCCCCTGTTTATGAAGAAAATATTCACACTACTCCTCGGACCAATCGTGAGTTATTCGAATAATTAAGTTCATGTATGGTATGGAGATTTAGCAAATTATTAAATACAATACCAAAATTTTTTAAATTTTTTTTATTCAAAGGGTAAAAGATAATTACCCTCATTTTGATGTGATTGGTGGGTTTAGTAGCAGCTAAACTGTTCTCTATTTTACATGTATATATTTGTGTAATATAGTGGTATTATTCTTATTATTAATAATTGTTTGGTTTTTTTTAAAGACCATCAGCCACACTATAAATACTTTGTGCTTTCTCCTCAGTATCCACGTGTGGCTGCAGGTATACAGGGCATCTGTGGAGTCAAGTAAGTCTGCAAATACATAATGTTGACAAGTGTTTGAGACTTTTCCAGCTATATGTGGTTCTTCAATTGTACAGGACGTCTTTGGATGATGTAGCATGAAATTTTCCTGTTTCAGCATATGATAATACCCCTGTGCACAAAGTGATTTCCATGAAGATATACTTTACATGGGTTAACATGGAAGATCTCCTGCTATAGAGCTGCACACTTATCGAACATGATAAATGTGAACTCTGACTGCACCCCAGGTCTCTTCACCTCACCTACATCACTACCTGGTTTTACTAACACATGGCTGAATGAGCACAAATCTTAATATGCACACTCCAAAACATCTTCCCAGAGTAGAGGAGCTTCTTAATAAAGGTCGACCGATTCATTGTATTTTGGCAATTCATTAGCGCTAAAACATACCGATAGTTTTTCCGGGTTGCGTCTGCGCTGGAGGGGCTGAGAAGGTCTGCTACAATTCCATTAATTTTTTTATTTTTGTAATGAAGTTCAGTACTATTTTACATGGAGCCTTGTGTATTTTTTTATCTAATTTTTAAAACTAACAGTTGGTTAATCGGTTATCACCAATTACAATCAAACCTAGCTATCTGTATCGGTAAAATCCACTATCACACTAGCACAGTAAAGTCAGGAATTGATGAAGGTGAGGAGGCCTGGGGTGGGTGCAGTCAGTGTTCACATTCATCCCAAAGCTGTTCAGTAGGACTAAGATCAGAGCTCTATTGCAGGAGATCTTCAAGTCCAACTCATATCTTCATGGAGCTTTCTTTGTGTACAGGGTCATAAAAGGTACAGAGGTTTGATTCTCAGAGTTTAAGTGAAATTCAAGGGAAAACCTACCACACCCAAAGCCATCCTGTTCAGTGGTGTGCAAATTACAATACAATTTATTTTTGCTTTGCAGGAATGTAGCAGGATTGTGGAAGCAGCATGTGGAGGTTGAGGTATGTATGCATGTGGAGCTTAAAATGATTTTAAACCAAGAAATTTGCACAGTCGTTCATTTTTTTTTCTTTCCTCTATGCATAATTCTTTTATAACTGCAAAAAAAAGAGAGAAATCCGAGTCCCTGAGGTGCGATGAGAGTGAAGGCGCATATTATGTGAATGCTTGAAATCTGATTGGTCAGAAACTGTTGGTTAGATTCCTGTTCTAGCAGCTGTAGAAATTCACAGGTTTTCTTAACTGCACTTGTTGCAATACGTTATTATTTCTTACATATAACACGGGTATTAACACAGAGGCAAAACGTTGCCGCTCTGTATATGAAACTGTAAACCTACGATGTGCCGTTCCTTCATTATTTGAAATAGTAAATGATGAGTTGCTGTGGTATAAACGAACAAACAACTCGGCATGCGCTTTATTGGAAAAATATACAGATCAGACATAACAAAATGACACAATATTTTGAGCAGTTGCATCATCATAGCACCTGTTAGTAGGTGTATATATTTATTAGGCAGCAAGTGAACATTTTGCCCTCAAATCTGACGTGTAAGAGGATTTTGACAAAATGGCTAGACGACGTCTAGAGCATCTCTAAAACTGCAGCTCTTGTGAGATGTTCCCAGTCTGCAGTGGTCAGTATTTATTAAAAGTCCTCCAAGGAAGGAACAGTTGTGAACCGGCGACAGAAGCCGAGGCTCATTGATGCACGTGGGGAGCGAAGGTCCAACAGACGAGCTCCTGAAGCTCACACTGCTGAAGAAGTTCATGCTGTTGATGCTCGATAGGTCAGAACTGTTTTTGCAGCAAAAATGGGGACCAACACGATATTGGGCAGGTGGTCATAATGTTATTGCCTGACATCATGAATGTTATAGGAAGCATTACAGCTTGTTGTTCATGTCTGCAGACTTATATCCATGAGACGTTAGCTGAGTGGAGGAGGCTGGAGATAGACGTTCTGCTTTGCCCCATGCTGGGACCAGCCTACAACTTCAACTACACTGGAAAACTGAGCGGTAATATATCTTTTTTCTCATTTAAAGCTCAGAGTGGTAAGAATTTTCAACATCGGCATGCTTAAATTGTAGTTTGCACAATTTGCATAAAAGTAGGCAGGGCTAAACAGAATGGGGCGGAGTTTGACAACCAACCAGTCAACCAGTTTAGTTGAATCGAATGTGTGTTTTGTATGTTTTTAGGTGCTCTGAGCTACACCGCTCCCTTCAACGTCCTCAACTTTCCTGCGGGAGTCGTTCCCGTCACCAAGGTCACGGCTGAAGATGAAGATGAGCTGAAACACTACAAAGGGAACTTTGGTGATATTTGGGACCGGACCTTCGTCAAGGTGAACATGTCACCATGGCACAATTTTTCTCGGTTCAGGTTACACGGTGGGATATGGAGGGAACTTGATGCACACGCACTTATGATAGGAGCTTCATCCTTTCCAGCGTTTCTGCTCTGAAAAGTGCAAAAATGTGTAGTTTTAGCAATACCTGCCGATAAAAATGAATGTACGGTTCTCCATGAACTGTAGTGTAGTCAGTCGTTAAAGAAGGCCACACGCATCTCGTACTTTTCCAGGCAAATGTGGTTCTTCCTCAAACTTTGATGAGGCACACAATTGTACAGGACGTCTTTGGATGCATTTGGTGGCATAAAATTCTCCCTTTAATTGAACTTTGAGATCCGAACCTGTTCGAGCGTGATAATGCGCAAAGCCTGCTTCATGAACAAGGGTTTCTATGGGTTGGATGTGTGTGGAAGATCTCCTGCTATAGAGCTCCACCCCCTATTAAACAATGAATGTAAACCCTGACTGCACCTCAGGCCTCCTCACCTCACCTACATCAGTACCTTTAGGTAATGTCTGTGTGTGTGTGTCTGTGTGTGTGTGTGTGTGTGTGTGTGTGTGTGTTTTACAGGCCATACAAGGTGGTGTGGGTCTGCCAATAGCAGTGCAGTGTGTGGCTCCGCCCTGGCAGGAAGAATTGTGTTTACGACTAATGAGAGAAGTGGAAACGGTCTGGGCTAAGAAATGCTCCAATCCACCACACTAAATACACACACACACTATTAATATAAATTGTGTTATCATTGATAAGAAGCCACAAGATGTCAGCTAACAACTAATAGAAGTAAACAGCCACTAGTTCAGCACTAGTGCATCTCTAAATCACCTACATCTTCGTGTGGTTTCTCAAAACTGTACTACATGTTTACTAAACGGACACACGGGCAAGGCAAAGCAAGTCGTGCCATCCTGGGGAGGTGGTAGATCAATGGTAATGTGTTAGACTTAGGATCAGAAGGTCATGAGTTCAAATCCCAGCACCACCAAGCTTGAGCAAGGCCCTTAACCCTCAACTGTTGTAAGTGGCTCCAGATAAGGGTTTCTGCTTAATGCCTTAAATGTAAATCCTGAAGATGAATATTACAAAGCTCTGAAACCGGAGACTCATTCCTTGTCCATAATTGGATCACCAGAGTTTATTTTTGTTTGTTTGTTTGTTTCGTTTTAGCATATTAAACAGGAATTAACTGCAGGGAGCAATGGATGTGAAACGCAAAACATATTTTACTAGGGTTCAAGAACATAATGCAATGTTTACATAAAATTCAGTGATGATGGAAAGAAGATGATGGTGATGGAAATTGGAAAGAAAATTATGAGGACCGTAAAACTTACAAAAACCAATTGGTGGAAAGTAGATGTTTTTTTTTTTCGACTTTGATTCAAATTCTTATATCTTACATGATTTTAGTAAAAAATTACTGAATCAATTTGCTTGCGTGTGTAGGCTAAACTAGACCCAACTTGAGCGACCAAACCTGACTAAACTAGCGACTAAACTAGACTCATCTTGAGCGACCAACCCGATCTACAAAACGTCAACGTACTGTAAAAATGTTCCAATAATGCAGCTCAGCCACTACAACGTGGCCTTTTCAGTGGGGCTATACATTTTTCCTCGTTTGCTTGGACTTGCATTTAATTGTTTGTTTTTTTGGATAACTATCATTCAGGGATATTAATATAATATGCTGTTTTGAACGATTTTAATAAAATGGTATGTCAGTGTGTGTTTGAGTTATTATTATTTTATTTTTAATTCATTTTAATTCAATTTGTTTAGTGTTTTTACCATTAGACATTTTTATAAAGAGTTTTTTTTTTAAAAGATAATACAATGCATAAATGTATCTGCTTATATAATTTGTAATTCATGTAATTAAATTTCATTAATAATTTATATAAACATTTGTGTGTGTGAGTTGGGTGAATAGAGATTGGAGATTTTATCAGGATTAATGGTGTCCTAATGCTGAGAAATACAGGCAGTTACTAGTTTATGCAGTTCCGTCAGGGAGGCGTCTGATTGGCACCAAATCAATTCTGCAGAACAACGACCCCAAACATACAACCAATGTCATTAAGAACTTTCTTGACCTTAGAGAAGAACAAGAAGTTCTGGATGTTTTGGTGCCCACAGAGCCGTGATCTCAACATCATTAAGTCTGTATGGGATTACCTAAAGAGAACACGATTCGAGGCAGCCTACATCAGAAGATCTGTGGTTAGTTCCCAAAGGTGTTTGGAACAACCAACCTGCTGTGTCTCTTTAAAAACTGATTGTTAGTATACCTAGAAGAATTCATGATGTTTCGCAGTTAAAGAGTGGTCACGCCAAATATTGATTTGATTTGGATTCCTCTTCTGGTCATTTTCTTTCCAGTTTGTTAATTGATTAAAAAAGGAACTATTCATATTTGTTTTTTTAAAGCATCATTGATTTACATCTTTTTATGCACCTGCTTAAAACAGTGTCTGCCAAAAGTTTATAAACTTTTTTTTTTTGTATTTGTTTTTTTTATGAAATGGTTTTAATTAATATTTATATCTTTTTAAAATAAATTCTACAGAACAGAAGTCCAGTCTATTGTCTTTTTAATATTAATAACAATAGCTTTTTTAAAGTAATGGTATTGGTGTAGCAGTGGTGCTGCTCTGTGCTGCTGTTGTGAGTGTTGTTCCACTGAAATGGAGAAAACAGGAGAAGGTGAGGAGAAAACTTCAGAAAGCCAGAGCGAAGGTGCTCAGACAGACGCACCTGTTCATCAGAGCAC
This sequence comes from Silurus asotus, assembly GCA_024362625.1. NCBI lineage: Eukaryota > Metazoa > Chordata > Actinopteri > Siluriformes > Siluridae > Silurus > Silurus asotus. The sequence goes on along the minus strand of MU551637.1, from coordinate 146,192 downwards.
TTTATACTGCACAGGTTTAGTAAGAAACATGTGCTTCTCCACACACACCTGAGCTCTGTTTACACACTTTCACTTGGTTTAATGTAATGCAAATGTGAAGTGTGTGTTTGCTTGGGTGAGACTAAGTATACATATGCTTCTGTCTGTCTGTTGAGATACCTGTCTTTCTGTCTGACCGTAAAGCTGTGTCTGTTTGCCAACCTACAGGTCTGTCTAACATCATGACATTATAACATTGTTTGTGCTGAAGTGATTAACACTGATTATCCCTTTATCGTGGCACCTGTTATTGGGTGGGAAATATGAAACGAAAGAAAATGTTATTAATGAATTTATTGTTTGAAGAAGGAAAAACCTTAGAATCTTCAGCTCTGCTCCCTCCATCTCCTGAGCCACCACTGAAGGGGTTTCGTACAGCAGGCCAAGTGGAATAACACCAGACGCAGAAGCCTGTAAGGCGTGAAAGAGATACAAGTGACGCAAAAGTAATATAACACATTACTTTCCATAAAAAGTAACTAAGTAATGTCATTAGTTACTTTTTTTGGGAGTAACTCAATATTTTACTGCATCAATTTTAAAAGTAACGTTGCTCAACACTGTTGGACGCCTTATAAAAGAAATTCGTGATCCATTTCCTGTGTAGAGGACAACTTACAGAACATGTAATGCTGTGTGTAATGTAGAGTAAATACAGTTATACTTATACATTTTGATGTGAGCTGTTTTGTAAAATAAAACGTGTGTTTTGAATTTTGCGCTTACTTTAAACCTTAGGTACATTTTTTAATAATTAGATCTTAGAGGAGCATGTTGATCTTTGGATATTGTACTGGTTCAAAATAAAGACCTTGGTGGATGTTGATATTTTAGGAACGTGTCCTCCTGTGCACGTTAATGCTAACTCATTCTTAACTACTCATTGACCGACATGAACTCACGAGTTGTTAATGTATTATATTGTCGTGACTTTACTTGGAGGGGCACATTATTGTTAACTCATTGACCTAACCCTAACCCACAATGAACTCATTAGTTGTTAATGTATTATATTGTCGTTATAAAGTTATCAATTACACATGTACTACACATATTCAGCTCCATTTAGTGGTTGGTCAAGAGGTTAAAGTGCAGAGCTCCTGTGCTTACGTAAAGACTGTTCATTATGATAAGACAGGAGACTTGATCGGTACTGACACAATAAACCAGTCCACAGAACAGCCACAGTAAAGGCCACAGTAGGCTAAACCTGATTTGGAGTTTGGAAAGTAACATCTGCTTCATGAATACATGTTAGTGTGGTACTTCACCCATGAGAACAATGGAGCAGTGCCTTGGGGCCCAGTCCACTGTAACCCCTCATAGTGGGTAGATTTGATGAAGGTATGAATAAACAAGTTTAAACAGGTGTTTATTATTGCGCCTCAGTTCGTTTGATGAGGAGGAAAATTCTGCACCATCCAATGGTGTTTGTAATGTATTATAAATACTGCACTTTTGATTCGTATTCTTTCTCAAAGAGCAAGTTATATTTAGGTTAACCTAAAGTGTTAATTAATACATTAATTAACAAGCATGTAATTAAGGTAGCCGTTGTTCACACATGAATTAATGTGACTCATGGTCTAGTTAAGGTTAGATCGTGATTAGTATATGCCTTAACTCATCATTAGTTCATAATAAAGCAACTCTGAATTACAAGCTTATTTATGTCCTGTTATTGTAAAGTGTTATCGTTTTGGGATACTTCCATGGAACCGCCTGGCTTCATTTCTGCTCAATAAACCTTCCACGACCCAGGATCCTGAACTTCTTTCATTTCTTTACTTGGTAATTGAATCTGTTGCTACTGATTATAATTGGCCACAAGAAACTCACAGTAGATTCTCAAGGAGGCTGAGCTGTGTTAAATGAATGGTAATAGTAACAGCGCTATGAGGTGTTTGATCTGCAAAACTATATAGTCCTCACTTGTAGCCTTAAATACCTCTAAACTCTAAAGTGTATTATGTGTTCTACAAGCTCTGGAGGTGAACAAGAAACTGAATTGTGGTATTGCCGTCCTCATAGAGAGTCTGAAGCAACTAGAAGACATTGAGGCTCACAAAGATGACATTCTCTACGGCATTCCTGTCAGCCTCAAGGACAATCTAAATTATGAGGTATTTAATATAGGAATACCCTCGCCCTAAGGTTCCTGATAATACAATCTGAATCCAATCTAATGTATTTGAGGTAAAATAATGAATACAGAGACAGAATTCTGATTGTAGTGAGCAAGATAATGGATAAGGGATAAATTACTTCATCATGCTGGCTAGATTGGCGTATTTAGACAGGAACTGAGCAAATACTTCGTGTTTTTGTACGAAGAACCAAAGTCTCATGTAAAATCCACATGTGCAAGATATTGAGCACAGTAGTTCAATGGCAGAGCGTTGCAGGATCTGGCAGGTGTCGTTCATGGTGGCCATGTTTACAGAGTGGGGGAAAATAATTGTTTGATCCCCTGCTGATTTTGTGAGTTTACCCCTAACCAAGAAATAAACACTCCAGAATTGTATGGTTTATTTTAACAGAGAGAAATAGAATATCAAAAATAATATCAGAAAAATTAAACAAAGGTTATAAACTAATTTGTATTTGATCCCCTACCAGCCAGCAAGAATTCTGACTCCCACAGACACAAATTAGTCCTGTACCTTTAGTACAGTTCTCCTAATATCAACTCAATATATTTATAAAAGACACCTGTCACAGAAACGACCTCTTCCATTTTAACCTCTCCACCACCATGGCCAAGACAAAGAGCTGTCAAATGATGACAGGACTGTAGACCTGCAAAAGGCTGGAATAGGCTACAAGACCATCAGATTGTTATCGCGGCCATATGTTTTGGGTCAATGTCATGCTGGAGGACCTGTCCATGACACATTTTTAGTGTTCTGGCTGAGGCCATGAGGTTCTCATCCAAGATGCTACAGTGTATTGCCCCGGTTGTGTGGTGAAGTCTTCCTGTACCGTACACATGTATTTAGCACCATTCACTTGGGATTGTCTTACTCAAAGTGTGTCATCACAACAACAACTTTATGACAACAATCAAAATAAACCAGTCTATTATGATGCGCAACCGTCTACATCTAACATTGTTGGTGTCAAAATATTTACACAGGATTCGCTCACAGCCACTGAGGTCTCCTCACATAATTGCTGTAAATACGAGAAAAAGGAGGTACAACAATAAACGTGAATATCTACGATTACGATCATATTTGTGTTTTTGGCACAAAACTCCAATATAGGAATAGCTAGTTTTGGTGCGTGTTGTCGCAACACATGCCATCAGAATAATTTGTTCGGTCAGTAATCGGAGAGTAGCTGGTGTTTAATGTCTGTTTAAAAGCATTCAAACACCAATGCCAATGACCATCTACACTACAGAAAAACAATCTTAGCAAATGCGTTTTCCACTTCCTCCAAAAGTGGCTGAAAGTGGACAGACTTAAAACATTTTAGATCACGTTCACACCTGTATTAAGCACCATTCACTTGTGATCGGTTTGACAAAATCAGCTCTAAATAGCAGGTGTAAATGAAGCTTATAAAGCAGACACATAACCAAACCAACAGTTTCTCATCAAGTGTCAAATGAGGGAAAATCAATAACGGAAAAATTTTGCTAAGTATACAATATTACTAATTCTAGTATATACAATAATAAGCAAAGTCTAAATATCTATTTTTTTTCCACACCTATGTTGTGTACACAGCAGATATGAAACAAACATCCACAAATATTTAAAATTTATTCTTTACATTTTGCATAATAAAAACTATAATATGTTTAAATTTGCGTAATAAAAAAGTCTTTAAGAGAGCACATGGGGAGGAATTCCCATAGTTGTATGTAACATCTGGATTGATATCCCTTATACTAAGCAGCATAGGTGTGGTCTTCCTTTAACAAATATTGTCCTCACTACAACTGTAAACTGCAGTTTACAGTTTAAATCTCTGTGATTATCATTCACCAGTCGTTCAATTGTTCCATCATCTTTCGAAGCATCTATGATGAGAGAAAAACCAAACAACAAACATACCTTTAAAACATAAAGTACTAACTGAATATTACATGTTCTGAGAAGGGAACCTTTCCTTACTTAATTATAAAATAAGATGATATTATGAAATATCATGCGACAGATTATTTCCCTTCCAAATAATCCAATTGTTAAGTAAATTTAGGGAGAGAAAATCCCACAGGATTCAACAACGAAGGTGGGGAAGGTTCAATATTTTCAAGTGTAAACACACCTCTCTTTAAAAATGTCTTCCTATTTGTTATTCAATTAACCAACTTTATTTATTCAAAGAGCAAAAGAAAAACAAACAAAAACAGGGGATTGAAAAACATCATGTTGTCACCATTATGATTTTGGTTACACTATTCTCACATGAAATTTGGAAAATTATTTGGACAATTGTTACATGTTTGACTCTTAACATGTATGTAAAATATGTGGCTTAAGCCAGGGTAAGATTTGTGAATGTCACAATGTGCTCTTTTGCATCCTGCTCAGATTTTATTCCCTTCAGTTCTAGGACTCTGGCTTTTCACAATATTCATGTACATACTTCCCCTAGGAAATATTATTAAAAAGCTAAATAGAAGATGATACCCACTATAAATCTCATCAAAACCAGACGATGCAGCTCAATTGGCTCGAAAAACTGTGTGTGTTAAAGAATTAAAAGATTGGATGACTCATAACTTTTAATTATTAAATTCTGATAAGACAGAGATTTTGCTCATCATCCCAAAAACCAGTATACAGAAGCTTCAGCTTTTTAACCTGCATTCAGACGGATGGTCTGTAACGTCTCTAGGTTACGAACGTAACCCTGGTTCCCCCGAGGGAACGAGAGGCTGCGTCGAAACGCTGTGGGAACGCCCCATAGCGCTTTGACGCAGCTCGAGTTCCTGAAGGGGAACTTCCAGGTCTTTAACTCTTGAACTAGTAGTTCCCCTTCAGGAACTCGAGCTGCGTCGAAACGTTATGGGGCGTTCCCACAGCGTTTCGACGCAGCGCTCGTTCCCTCGGGGGAACCAGGGTTACGTTCGTAACCTAGAGACGTTATTTTAGACACCAACTTGTCTTTTAAAAATCACATCAACCATGTTACAAAAACAGCCTCCTTCCACCTTAGAAATATTGCAAAGCTAAGAAACATGTTATCTACAGTATATCTGATGCAGAGAAGCTCGTCCATGCATTTATGACCTCCAGACTGGACTATTGTACATCTAAAGAATTTTTTACTTGCCACATTCGCAATGGCTGCTCATCAGGGATAAACACACTTCGTTCACCTTAACTCTTATATTCTGTAAAGCTGCTTTGAGACAATGTTCGTTGTGAAAAGCGCAATAGAAATAAACTTGATTTGACTTGACATAATTATAATTATAATGTTTTTGACTAAAATATTTGACCATGCAGAAGGTCCACACTGCAGACAGGATTTGCATTTCACATATCCAAAATAAAAGGACTCTTCTTCTACTTGGCAACCCTGTGAATCTCTGGCTCAAACAGTGTGAGGGAGGATCATGTTGGGCCACATTGTGTGTGGGTGTTGTTGTTGCTATATAGAGTGTATGAGGAATCAGGTTGGAGCAGATGAGTGGAGTAATGGAAGGTGAGTGGAAGCGTGTGGCAGTGGCGCTGCTCTGTGCTGCCGGTGTGAGTGTTTTCCTGCTGAAATGCAGAAAACAGGAGAAAGTGAGAAGGAAACTGCAGAGAGCCAGAGAGAAGAGAGAGAAGGAGCTCAGACAGGCAGAAAATGCAGTCCAACACTTTAGGACTCAGGTATGTCCACACACTGGTCTCACCTGTTCTTTATCTTCCACCAGAAAGCTTCACTCACACACTCTTGAGCTTCTTGTAAAACCTTTTATCTTGACACACATCTTGATTTTTTCATCATGCAAATGTATATTCAAAATATGTGTAAGTATGTTTGCTGTCCATCTATAACTCTTTAAATGCTTTATGCCTATATATCTATTTGTCTGTCTCACGCTACATCATCCTCTCTCTGTTCTTCTCTTTCTCCACCTTTTTCTCAAACTACACATCTGTCTTTCAATTCTTTCTTCCACTATATGGACAAACGTTTGTGACACCTGACCATAAGATTGACATGTGCTATTTAGAACAACCTGTTCCACATTTAATCCCCATTTGCTGTTTTAATAACCTCCACTCTTCTGGGAAGATGTTCCACTAGATTTTGGATTGTGCTTGTGGAGATTTGTGAAGTCAGGTAATGATATGGGGTGAGAAGTCCTGGGGTTTAGTCAGCATTCAAATTCATGCCAAATGGGTTGGAGCTCTATAACAGGAGATCTTTGACATCTTCATGGAGCTGGCTTTGTGCGCAGGTGCATTGTCATGCTGGAACAGGTTTGGATCCTCTAGTTCGACCAGAGGGAAAATGTCCTGCTACCAAACGCAACTTTTTTTTGCTAAATGCAAATTGTGGGACTTTGTGGGAACAGTTTGTGGAAGAACCACATATGGCTAGAAGAATTCAGGTGTCTCAATAGTTTGTCAATATCACCTACTTCAGCTTATTTGTCTACATAATTCTTTAAATGTGTTACATCTGGCTTGAACAGTTTTTAATTTGCAGAATCCTGGTGTTGATTTGAGCTCCATCCTGACCCTTTCACTGGCTGAACTGAGTCAGTGGATCAGAGGAGGATCTCTGCAGCCCGATGCTGTGCTCCATGCCTACATGGAAAAGGTGCATTCTCACCTCTCACTCATGCACCTATAGACTTTCACACGGTGACCACACATACACACACACACACACACACACACACACACACACACACACACACACACACACACACACATATCCTCGTTCCCTGTCATCTATTAACTTAGCGAAGACAGGGCTTTGTATTTAAATATGCTGATTGGGTTATATGGAGTTTATATCACTGTTTTTCTGTGTAATCATTTCTCCATTTACAGCATTTGGCAAACGCCCTTATCCAGAGTGACTTCCAATTATCTACCATTCATCTAAACAGTTGAGCGTTAAGAGCCTTACTCAAGGGCCCAGCAGCAACAGTAGCTTAGTGATGGTGGGACTTGAACTCATGAACCTTCTGATCAGAAGTCCAACACCACACAGTTAGCCCTTGCCCAATATAGTTATGGAATTGGACTTTTGTAATGAGGATAACATCTGACTATAGGGATGTGTGATCCAGGATAAATATTTCATTTAGAGAATGCAAGAACATGGGAAGATAAATGAGGGATTGTGGGATACATCATGTAGGGTTAGTTGTTGAATGATTTTGATTGGATGATTGGATAATGGATGAATCTACTTCCAAGTGCTTTCATAATGCAGAACTTGGAAATCAGCGCAGCCTTTGTGCATAAAGAAATATTTTGTCAGGTAATAAGATCTTTACTCTTAGTCCTCTATTCTGTATCCTTCAGGCTCTGGAGGTGCACAAGAAAGTGAACTGTGGCACTGCTGTCCTTACTGAGAGTCTGAACCAACTAAAAGACATCGAGTCTCACAAAGACGGCCTTCTTTATGGCATTCCGGTCAGCATCAAGGACAATCTGGATTATGAGGTACAGGTACTCTATTATGGCTTAATTATGGCTATAATGTTTCTTTTATCATTTTTATCACAAGACTTTTGCTTAATTTACCCAGTTTATGTAAAAAAACTCTAATGTTACTGTCAGCACACCAATTTATTAATAACTAAAATGATATTATTGACTAATGGTACACGTATTCACACCAAATGGATTCTTTAGCGTTTCATGTCCACCTTAAGAATTTCTCTCTATAGGAGAAAATCCTGACAATTCCGCATATCGAGGGAGTAATTCAATGGAGGATGAAGGATGGAGGATGAAAGAAATAAGGACATTTGTTAAAGTGTGCTGAATTAAGTAGAGCATTTAAGTAGAACATATCTTTAGGAAATTAAATATTAAATGTAAAACACACACGCACACACACACACACACACACACACACACACACACACATACATACACATCTGTATTACCCAAATGGAATCTGACAAATGTAAACTGTTTAATTTTCCATTTATTCTTATGATCAATTTAATACAAAATTATCAAATGTAATCAAATAAATAATGTTTCCCGATCCCTGATCAGGGAACCAATCCCAGCCACTTTCACTTTGCCGGTTCTAAGCCCGGATAAATTGGGGAGGGTTGCGTTAGGAAGAGCATCCAGTGTAAAAACATGCCAAATCAAACATAATAAAAAAAAATGCATTGCATTAATTTTACATTGTATTTTGATTTTATAAAATATTATAAAATATAATATATTATTAAACCAAGCGGACATTTTATTTAAAATTGTTCTAAAAATGTAACCTGTTCAAATGTTAATGATCACAACTGTTATAAATAATAATACTACTACTACTACTACTACTAATAATAATAATAATAAAACTAATAATAATAATAAACATTGTAAAATAAAAAATAATAAAAAACAACAAGCAAGTTTGTGTTTTGCATTTCTTACAGACGAAATGTACCAACATTTTACTGAACATATGGTACATCCCGAACTGTACATTTTGTGAACTATCAAACCAATTTCACACACTGATTGAAAACTTTTCCTCTACTTAAAAAGAAATCGAGTAAATAAGACCACAGGTGACAAGTTAGAGTCAGGAGTTTTACTATTTATAATGTTCTACTTGCTGTTTAACTGATGCTGAACTGTATGTTCTTGCTAAGTAAATACCACCAAGCAGCAATCAAAACCCCCTTTCAAAACGATCTACACAAAATATACAACTTTAAAATGTAGTGAAGTAAAAATCTCCCCGAATGAAAATACTTGCGCAGCGCCGCATCATAACCACTAGACCGCCAGAAAAAAAGAAGACATTGATCTACAAACTACGATCTGCTATAACCTGCAATATCCTGATTATAATTTGTTGTAATGTTGCTGTAACATTGTCCAGGCATTACAAGTTCCAGGTAGTATATTGGGTATATATCTGTAGATGAAAAGCCATGTGGAGACATTACAGTGTGTGTCCATGCTACACCAACAGCATTATCCTTTTGATAATTCAGGTCCCTATTAACTCATAATCCATTCCTATCCCAGTCCTATCCCTGGAATTCCTGCTCTTGCGATGAATTCCCATAATGCAATGCTGTGTCCTGATTTAACTCTGGGTCAGCCCTGGTTAAAAATTAACCTAATTGTTGTATAGGGGTGTGTATATTTCTGTAGCACACTCTGGTAAAGGGTCAGACAAATGCACAAATGCACAAACAAACATTACACTTTCAACCTGATCTGTTGATTGAAATAATATTCAATCACTGCATTCGCACATGAACCTCATCACCTCTTCGCTTGTTTTCCCTCAGGTGATCTTTGCTAAATAATAACAGATTCAACTCTGGCCAAGATACATTGAGTTCCAATTTTATATTAGTATTCAAACATTACCAGTGTGACCTCTGTCACTTTAAACGTATCATGGGCGTTTGTGTCAGATGTGTTTTTTTTTTTTTTTGTTAGAAACTTCTGACCTCATGGAATTTGTACACAAAACAGTCTCCAGAGTTTGCAGTACACAGGATGATGCGAGTGGATGGGGGGATAGACCTTGTTGGGTCTATTATACGATTTATAGTATAACTATAGAAAATATATATAACCATATTTTCGGACTATAAAACGCTACTTTTTGAACCCCGCGGCTTAAACAACGAAGCTCCCTATTTATGAAGTTTTCCTGGGTTTTTCCCGGTTTCACAAACTTCAACCAAAAAACTGAGCACCATAACATTGGACCAATGAAATTTCCGAACGGAAACGAAAAAACGCACCTCACCTGTGTCCTGAGCTGCACGGCATCGGGAGAAAAAACTTTCACAATGGTGATTTTTAAACGCACGACGATGCCAAAAGATAAACTCTCAAGAGAAATAGTTGTGAAAGGAAGGAGGAAGACAGTGAACAATGACTTTCTTGGTAGGCTACTGTTTAGATACAAGCCGTTGTAGCGCGTTGAGTCTGGGTGAAGGGAGAGCTCACTAACTCCAGTTACAACAGAAATCATATAAGCACAGACAGGTTTCCAAAATGTGTGGTTTTTTATTTTTCTTGCCAACAGCGTTATGGTTGGTCAAAGAAACTTAGAAATGGGCATCAGAAAATATTAAGGACATATTCCTCGGTCTTGCACACATGCAGTAATAGCGGAAAAATGCAGTGCCAGGCGATTCCCAAAATGCTGCTCTGCTCTTAAAGGAGCAACAACATAATTCACTCGTTACACCGTGTAACAGACACAATCTTTCGGTAAAGCCTGTGTAAAGTTCATTAGTTTTAGTGTAGTAGTAGTGGCTTATTTATGTTCAAAATAAAAATCTTTGTCAAATTCACTGGGTGCGGCTTATATATGGGAAATTACGGTAAATGAAATTTTACATTTACACCATTTGTCAGAACTAGTCACCCTTATCCAGAGCAGCTATGGGTTTAAGGGCCTTAATATAATTGGCAGCTTGGTGTGCTGGGGATTTTAACTCATGAGCTTGCAAATAATCACTCTTTAAAGCCATGATTAACAGAAAAGCCTTTCAGAACTCACAAAACATTAAACCTTTAGGTGGATAAGCTATAAAAGCAGAAGATCACAAAGGTCAACTCAAAACAGCCAAGAATACAAGACGATCATGTGCAGAGACTCAACTTTTCAGCTGAAAAAAACAGCAGGTGATTCAACTGGTTGGTGACTTCGAGTGGGAAGAAACTGGACATTCGAAGTCACCAACCAATTGAATCACCAGCTGTTTTTCCAGTCTTCAGCTGAAAAGTTGAGTCTCTGCAAATAATCGTCTTGTATTCTTGGGTGTTTTGAGTAGACCCCTGTGATCTTCTGTGATCTTCACTCAATTCTTTACAAACTTGAGAGAATCCTTGGAGACCGGCAGTTTCAAAAACACCCAAATCATCGGCACCAACATCCATATCCTACAATTTAATCAAATAACATTCATTGCATGATAAAAGCACTCTTAGCTAGTAAGCTAAACAACAACCAAAAAAAAACACCTACAAACGGATTGACTGCTTTTGCTGCATTATCTATATTATTTCAATAACATGCCTGATCTTTGCAGCAGATGATTTATATAAGGCTAAAAAAGGAAACACAGCAAACAAACAAAAAACAGAAAAGAATCCCACACAGAACAAAACAGAGAAACCAGGTAAAAAAAAATTAATGCTTGGAACTGTTACTGTAAGAATTGGACTGACTGTAAGCTGCACTTTTCTTCTGATTGTTTGCCTCTGTTGGAGTAAAAACTTGCCAGGACTGTAGCTTTCTGGTACCAACGATGCAGTTAAACCACAATCAACCCGATAGCAAATTAATGACATCAGACATGGTCTAAAAAAAACAGGGGCAAAATCTTCTTCATTTATACACATTAAGCATCATACATTTGGAAATTTACCATATTTTGGTTCAGTTACCAATATCCCAGAAACCTCCTTCTTCTGTGGTATTTTTCCATTATTCTATCGTTATTGTTCCATCATTCTAATTCCGATTAACTCCAGCCTTGTTACGGTTGGATTAAAAAAAAGGACAATCTTATTTCCCCCACTTCCTTTTCTTTTATTCTTTCTTTTGAGACACCCCCCCCCCCCCCCCCACNCCCCCCCCACACACACACACACACACACATCCCTTTGTAAAATATGTAAGTGTCCTGTTTTTGTGACTTGTTTGTTCTCAAAATCTTATCTAATGCTATTATAGTTTAGTGCTTACATGATTCTGTGCGCATGCTCAAATTAGTGCCAAAGCATGTTATGTTTACATACATATGGTTGGTGGGGGAATGTAACAAATAATTAAGCTACGTTAACTATAAATGTACACTTATATAGAACATCTTATTCATTTAATGCTGCTTTGAAGCGCTATACAAATAAAAATTAATTGAATTGAATTGAATTGAACAATGAGGTCGACCGATTGTGGATTTTACAGTTAGTGATAGCTAGGTTGGATCATACTTGCTGATAGCCGAGATTTTTGAAATCTATATTGGATTAATAAAAACATCATTAAATAACGAAAATGGGCTAAATTTAATATTAATATATTAATTAATGGAGAAATCTAATTATATAATTAATAAATTACAAATAATAAGTAAAGCGCTCTCAATGCAGCGTGTTCTCTTGTGTGTAATATTGTGGTGTCAGTGAATCGCCTCTAGAGGCCGCTGTATACAGTGTATTAAAATTCTAAAACAATTCGTATCACAATGAATAAAAGAACTACACAACACACACTTATATGAAGTGTGAGACAATAAACCACATACACAATTATACATTCTCAGGGACCACTCAACAACTGAGCTGGGTCTGGATTAATCATCATAAGGTTGGGGTTCAAGTCCTAGCATTTCCACGGTGCTACTGTGGGGCCTTTTAGAAAGGCTCTTAACCCATTCTTGTTCAGGAACCCCAGATTCCTAACAACCCTTAATATTCAAAAAAAGGTTTTGTATTGCTTGCCATAAGGTTGGGGGTTCAAGTCCCAGCACTACCATAGTGTGAATGTTGGGCATTTAAGCAAGGCCCTTAACCCTATCTGCTCTAAAGATTGCTAGAGTGCTCAGACCCAATCAGAGATATGCAAAATTATTTTTAGAGAAGTGGTAGTTCAATGGTTAAGGTACCCTGGTGGTCTAGTGGTTAGGATGCGGTGCTTTCACTGCTGCGGGCCGGGTTCGATCCCTGGTCAGGGAACCGACCCCAGCCATTAGGGTTGCTCAAGCTTAAGTGCTGGTCCCAAGCCCGGATAAATGGGGAGGGTTGCATTAGGAAGCGTAAAAACATGTGGCAAATCAAACATGCGGATGGTCCGCTGTGGCGACCCCTAATGGGAGAAGCTGAAAGAAAGGTAGTTCAATGGTTAAGGCTCTATAAACATAAGGTTGGAGGTTCAAGCTTCAGCACCACCAAGCTGTCACTGTTAGGATTTTGAGCGAGGCTCTTAATACTCTTAGCTTCAGGGACAATATATTTTGGCTCTATTTCCACATCCATGTGCTCTATATTTAGTGTACTTTACTCTATATAAGTGTAACATGTTCAAGAAGTCCCATAGGAGGAATTAGACTGTATATATTGAATGATTCCATATATGTATGTGTCTGTGTCTGTGTGTCTTAAGGGCTACGACTCAACCTGTGGCGTGTTGACTAAGCTAAACAATCCTGCCGTTAAGGACAGCGTGGTGGTCTCAGTGCTGAAAAAGCAGGGAGCAATCCCCTTCATTAAAACCAACATCCCACAAGGTCTCCTCAAGTAAGAAACACTTAACAAAACCACACCTTCACACACTCATAAAGCTAATTCTGATGCTAGCAAAAACATTTTACAGTAATCTGGATAAACCTCATCCTGCCCACTTCTACTGGTACGGTCTCTTATCAGATTGAAAGCCACACCTGATTCAGCTTGAATAAAGGTTGATGATTAGCTAATGGTACGACTTGAGTATTGTAAAACTTTTGTGATTAGCTTTGACTAGCAACAACCACACACTTTCACTTGTATTCGATAGCATTCATTTTGCATCCATCTCATTCGTTTCCTGAAGGGGGATTGCTGGTGCATTAGTAGGACATGGAGGGGGGACGGTTTCTTCGCACCACCACCTCAAAATAGTCCAGTTAGCATCCCAAGACCGAGCTAGTCTTCTTGGTCAGCTTGCATATTTTCGAATCCCCAGCTCTGATGCTTCCTTACCAACATACAGCTGCAAACACGACTTGTTGTTTTCTTCCTGTTGCTTGGCAACAATATCTGATAAATAAAAATGTTCGAATTTTACCTGCAATAATAGCACATTTGGAACTCTTCTAAAGCTAATACTAAAAATAAAAAACTTTTATTCGGCTTCTCCCATAAGGGGGCGCCACAGCGGATCATCCGCATGTTTGATTTGGCACATGTTTTTATGCTGGATTCTCTTCCTAATGCAACCCTCCCCATTTATTCGGGCTTGGGACCGGCACTAAGGCTTGTGCAACCCTAATGGCTGGGGTTGGTTTCCTGACTGGGGATCGAACCCGGGCTGCAGCAATGAGAGCGCTGCATCCTAACCACCAGACCACCAGGGGACCTTCTAAAGCTGATACTAAAAGATTTTAAATTTAATTACAGCATCGTGAATACCCAATCATCCTTGTGATATGCAGGGTAACAGATTATGGCTTATTGAACTAGTCATAATGAGTATTTTTTATTTATTATAGCTATGAATGTAGTAACCCCATATACGGAAGAACAGTGAACCCCTGCAACATTGAAAAGGTGTGTGGTGGCTCTTCGGGAGGTGAGGGAGCTCTGATTGCTGGAGGAGGATCTATTCTGGGTCTGGGAACCGACATCGGAGGAAGCATCCGCATCCCAGCTGCTTTCTGTGGCATCTGTGCCTTAAAACCAACAAACAACAGGATCAGGTGGTTTCTATTTCATGTATAAGAACAAGAATATAATCAGGCATTTAGTGCATTTAGAGACTTACTGTAATAAATAACCATATGGTATTTTTTGCAGTGTGCGTGGACTTTCTTCATGTGTAAAAGGCGGAAAGACGGGTATTCATCAGTAGATCACTTCCTATATCTCTGTAGATCAATAACTAACAAATATGATAATTAAATGACCTGTGTGTGTGTGTGTGTGTGTGTGTGTGTGTGTGTGTTTGCAGCCCTGTCGGCCGTTGGTCCCATGGCCCGTGATGTGGAGAGTCTGGCTCTGTGTATGAAAGCTTTACTCTGCCCAGACATGTTCACTCTGGACCCTACGGTTCCTCCACTACCGTTTAACCAGGAGGTACTGAACACTTCAGTGCAGCGGTGTTTGTGTGTCATGCTTCTTGGTACTCAACACATTTCTTTGTGAACAGGTGTACGAGAGCTCGGAACCCCTGAGGATCGGATACTACGAGAACGACGAGTACCATCAGCCGTCTCCAGCCATGAGCAGAGCTCTATGGAAGACTAAAGAGCTCCTGGAAAAAGCGGGACACACGGTATGAATTGCTCGGGTTTGATGTATATCATTGGGATTAAGAGCCAAATCAGAATCGGAACCACAATTCGGCCACAAACGGCGACCCCTAACGGGAGAAGCCGAAAGAAACTAGAGTCACAGGGACAATAATGGTGACATCTGGTGGGGAAAATGGGAAACACAAAGAAAGAAAGGACAAAAAAAAGCTAGAAACCAAGCAGGAATCCCCAGATCCTGACATTTTTTGTCTTAACATTCATTAATGTGATAAACTAAAGATTTTTATACTAAAGGTTAAGGAATTATCGTTATTTGTGAAAAATCAAACTGTCATAGACCACTTCTGTTGTGAATGTACTGTACAGTATTAACAGTGCATTATGTTAATAAGAAATTCAAAATGAATAACTAGACATGATGATTTGTGGCATTTCATTCTTAAGGTGCTTTAGACCATCAGTTGTCTTGTGCGAAGGAAAGGGTGAGTATAAAGACAATAGCCCTATTACTGCCATGCTACTACTGTAGAAATACATGTTATGGCAAGAAACACAGTTAATAAAAGACAAAATACAGTCCATTATTATTTTTAGAAATGAAGGTCAGTCAGTCTCCAAATCTAAAGAACTTTAAATGTATTCTTAAGTGCAGTCTCCAGAACTATGAAGGAACAGGTTCCAGGAAAGGAAGACCAAGAGCTACCTCTGCTGCAGAGGATAAGTTTATTAGATTAACATGTCTTATAAACTGTCGATTTACATGCAGTAAAAGTAGCAGATATATTTCAACATCCACTGTGTGAATCAGGCCTTCACGGTCATATTGTGGCAAAGAAACTATTACTTCGGAAGAACAAGCTGTAGAAGAGAATTTTGTAGAGCAAGAAAAATAAGGAATACACATTTAATCAGTGGAAAAGAGAGTTTTTGAGAGTTTTGCTTTAATTATATCATCTATATTAGAAGTACAGAAAGTGAAAGGTTAGTTCATTAATGAATGGTTCTCACCATGAACTATGGAGAAGACGTGATTTAAAGAATGTTTTTTATATATATATATATATATATATAAACAAGCAGTACAGACATACAGCTATTATTGTTTAAATAACTGGCAACAGAAGTGAGTACATGCTAAGTGAACATGTCGAAACTGTATCCAAAGCGTCAATATTTTGATTCAGAACCATTGTTACCTAGCCTGGCCTAATAAACAAACAAACAAACAAAAATGCTATAAACGGACGTCACCCCAAAAATGCTATTTTGTGTATACAGTACTGTACCGTATTAACATTTTACTTAAAAAAATATACATTTATTTAAAAAATCATTAAAAATTATATTTAAATCAAGAAATGTTATTATTTCAGCAGAAAACTCCATAAAAACAATTCCCTATAAGTGTTTTGGTCTATCGTGCTCTTTGTGAGAGATCGAGAAAATCAGCCAAACTAATTAGTCAAGTTTCAAATGCAATTTCGCGATAAACCAGGGGGGGGGCGCCATATTAGAACATGGGTAAAGTGGGAGATTAATGTATATAAATGTAAAATAATTTTTTTTTTTTACTGTATATAAATGTAAAGTAACACAGATAAGTGTGATGGTCAGGGGGCACAAACATTTTCACTATGTGCATTGTGTATTGTAATGCTTATTGTAGTGTTGTAGTGCAATTTTCTAAAAATAAAAAAAAGTGACACAAATCTATACTTCTATACTCATGCGTAGATATGTGTGTGTGTGTGTGTGTGTGTGTGTGTGTGTGTGTGTGTGTGTGTGTGTGTGTGTGTTTAAAACTCTAGCTAATTCCATTCAAACCTCCTCGCATATTCACCGCCTTCAATGAGTTGGTTGTGAGGGGAAACCTGGCAGACGGCGGCGCCACCCTTCTACAGCACTTGTGAGTCAAATGTTTTATCATTAGTTCTTTCATACACCGTTCCTGCAGTCAAGTAAAAGTTCTAATCACCTGCTTATATCTGACTCCAGTACCATTACAACTCATTCTTGTACATTTCAAAATGAGATAAAGTATCAAATTTCTCACTTTTCATAAAAAAAAGAGGAAGTAAAAGTAGTGATGTATGAGAACTCTATTTGAATAAAAGATGTAGTTTAGTGTTCCATTTGTTTTACACATACACACACACACACACACACACACACACACACACACACACACACACACACACACACACACACACACAGACACACACACACACACATTCACACAATTAGAAAACCCTCATTCCACACACACAATCTCAGCAGAACATTAGGGTTCTCTCACCATAGCTTCTTATTCTACACTCTTGTTTTCACTTTAAATGAGAGAGGAACAGTGTTTTTTCTCAGGTCGAAAAGCCAAATATCACACACTCAAATATAGTGAAAAAAAAGTTTCCCTGAAATGAAAATACTCTGATACTTGGTAATTGTATTAAAATATAGGAATAAAGAAAAATACTTCCTTACTGTCCACCATCTGCTGTTTCATTTGAGTTTACAGAAAAAATGTGATACCTGGTGTCTTTGTGTGTTTTCAGTAAGGAAGGCCCCATCGATCCATCTCTGCAGTACCAGGTTTCAAACTGGAGTCTTCCCACGTTTATGAAGAGAATCATATCTCTGCTTCTTAGACCTTTTGTGAGTTTAGCTGTTCAAGTTCCTGTCAATCTCAAGCTTCATACAGATTCAATGCAATAACTGATGATATGACTATTTCAAAATATTGCATTTGTTCAACAAATAGTTATTGAGGTACTTTATTCAGCACATAGAGACATAAAAAAAAAGCATATTATTTCCATCCATATACTATACTAAAGTATTGGAACAAAACAAAAAAACAAGACGAAGCAGCAGTTTACCTCCGTAATGGTGGCTACTCTTTTCTACTGTATCTTATAGGTTAGAAAAAGGCTTCCCCACCAAACCCAAGCAAGTATACAAACATCTCCTGATGGATAGAATAAAAGATCTCTTGCAAAACTTAGAGTCTTTAAAATCTTATGTAAAGAGAGTCACTTTACATAACAATGGTGCTGATTTCCAACGGATTTGGCAACCTTTTAATGTTCCTGTAAGCACCATTGGGCACTCCACCATCAACCAGCCCTGAGTCAGAAGGTTAGTCAGAATGAAGGACAACTCAGAAAGAGCTTTAGTAAGACTTGGAGGCAGAAAGTACAGTTGCCATTAATAAAACCAAAGGCAATGCACTTTATTGCAATTTATCCATTCACACAGTATCTATCTATCTGTCCATCCATCCATCCATCCATCCATCCATCCATCCAGCCAGCCAGCCATCTAGCCAACCAGCCATCCATACAGCCATACAGTATACATCATCCACATTATCTATCCATATAATATCCATCCGTCCATCCGTCCATCCATCCATCCATCCATCTATCCATCTATCCAGCCACACAGTATCCATCCATCCATTCATCCATCCATCCATCCATCCATCCATTAATCCATCCAGCCACAAAGTACCCATCCATCCATCCATCCATCCATCCATCCATCCATCCATCCATCCATCCATCCATCTATCCAGCCACACAGTATCCATCCATCCATTCATCCATCCATCCATCCATCCATCCATCCATCCAGCCACAAAGTACCCATCCATCCATCCATCCATTCATCCATCCATCCATCCATCCAACCATCCATCCATCAATCCATTAAGCCATCCACTCATCCATCATCCACCCATCCATTAACACAGTATCAACCTGTCCATTTACATTTTCACATATACAGCATGTATCCATCTATCCATTATTTATTGTTTGTTTATGAAATTTTCCCTCAGTATCCACACATGGCTGCCCTCGTACACGCCTCCAGTGGAGTCAGGTAAGATGCGATGTTAACTGGAATTTGAAGGTCTGTAGTTGGTGTGTGAGGTTTGGTTCTAGCTGGAGCTACATGTACATCTAAATAATCATCACACACTTTGAACACAAACAATGTCATAAAACAGCAACAACACAAATCGCTTCTCATAACAAACAAGTCAGGTGAGATTGTGATGTAAAAAGGCAGCCTTCTAATAGTTACTCAAACAATATAGATGGATTTTTTTACACTATATGAACAAAAGTACTGGAACACCTGACTTTTTCAGCCATATGTGGTTCTTCTCCAAACTGTTACCACGATCTTGGAGGACACAAATGTTTCAGATGTTTCTGGATGCTACTGTATAGCATAGAATTTTCACTTGAACAATGAGCCCCAAACCTGTTCCAGCATGACAGTGCTGCTGTGCACAAATCCAGCTTTACGAAGATCTGTTTGGATATGTGTGGAAGATCTATAAAGCGCTCAACCATATTAAACACATTTGGGATGAATGTGAACACTGGCTGCACCCCAGGCCTCCTCAGCTCACCCACATCAGTACCTGACTTTACTTACACTCTTATATCTCCACCAGCTGCTTCATGGAAAAGTATAGATGTTTAAATAAAATCGAATCCTTTGGAAATCAATTTTTTCTATTATTTATTTATTTATTTATTTATTTATTTATTTATTATTATTAGTAGTAGTAGTTGTGTTAATAATAATAATAATAATAATAATAATGAAAAAAGAAAATAGAAGAATTTTAATAGAATTTACAAAATTTTGAGACTCTACAAACTTAAACAATTAATTAAATAAAATGCACCACTGCATAATGATTCCTTTCCATATTTGATCTCCTGAGCTCATCACATTCTTCTCATGTGTGTTTTTTGCCTGGTAGCTCTCCAGCAGATCTGTGGAAACAGCACAAAGAGGCTGAGGTATGTGTGTGTGTTTGTGTGTGTGTGTTTGTGTGTTTGTGTGTTTGTGTGTGTGTGTGTGTGTGTTTGTGTGATTTTATTTGCCTTTAAGAAAGCATTGACATGTTCGGATGTTCCCGAATTATTATTAATATCATAGAGAACATTACAGCTCGATGTTCATGTCTGTAGGATTACATCCATGAGACTGTAGCTGAGTGGAGGAGGCTGGAGCTGGATGTTCTCCTCTGCCCCATGCTTGGGCCGGCCTACAACTTCAACTACACCGGAAAACTAAGCGGTAACCTACAATGTTAAATAAGTTGAAAGAATTGCTTGTAAACTATATGCTATACATTAGGGGTCCCTAAACTTTTTTTCTGTGAGGGCCACATAATTTTTCCTTTCTTTAGGAACCGATAGTGGATTTTATCGGTACTGATAGCTAGACTGGATCAGACTTGACTAATAAAAACCTAATAATCAACTGATAGTTTTTAAGATGGATACTGAATAAAAAAAACAAACAAACAAACAAACAAACAAACAAACACTCCATGTAAAATACCACTGAACTTCTTTACAAGGAAAAAAAAAATAAACAGCACTGAATCATGAAAATGTGCTGAAGGAAATAAATAAGAATATATTCATTAATAAATATAATTTTATAATTAATACATTATGGATAATAAGCATAATATAGCATGTATCTCATCATATCTCGCAGAGATGAAGATGAGGTATTCGTTGAGTTTATTAGTGGGACAGCGCATGTAGGATGTTTTGGAGAGAAGGTGAGGGAGGTGAGATTGAGATGGTTTGGACATGTGCAGAGAAGGGACATGAATTATATTGGTAGAAGAATGCTGAGGATGGAGATATCAGGAAGGAGGAAAAGAGGAAGAACAAGGAGGAGGTTTATGGATGTGGTGAGGGAAGACCTGCAGGTAGTTGGTTTGAAAGAGGACATTGTCTCAAAGCAGCTTTACAGAAATTCACAGTGAAGGTGAATGGTGTGAATTTGTTCCTGATGAGCAGCCGTGGTGACTGTGGCAAGGAAAAACTCCCTTAGATGTTATGAGGAAGAAACCTTGAGAGGAACCAGACTTAAAAAGGGAACCCATCCTCATTTGGGTGACATCAAGAGTTTGATCATAAATCTTTCAACAATACAAAGAAAGACAGTTATACTAATGAACTAATGACCTTCTGATATCCGTATGTAAAGTGGATGGTGTGTAACCCCCTGTGTCGTTGTGTTCAGGTCCTCTGAGTTACACTGCTCTCTACAACGTGCTCAACTTCCCCGTCGGAGTCGTTCCTGTTACAGTGGTCTCGGACGAGGATGAAGATCAGCTCAAACACTACAAAGGGAACTTTGGGGACGTCTCATACAAGACCTTTGTCAAGGTAACATTACTCAGAGTTTAATCTTTGACTAGACTTGGTACAGGTAACAAATCAAGTCGTGTAAGTCATTTAAAACACTGACAACTTTTATTTTTTTACAATTTTTTTATTTTAGTAGCAAAAGGGGCGGAGTTACTTGTTTGAGATGCTTCTTAGGGCATCTGAACAACAGAAACATTTCTGCTGTAAAATTCCAAGCAGAGGTCCTGCATCTGCTGTTTCAGCTATTTTACTGTACAGTAATCCCCCGCTTTACGGAGGTCCAAGTCTCACGTCCCGGTTTATCACCGAATTGCATTTGTCACAAAACTAATTCGTTCGGCTGATTTTCCCGGTCTCTAAAACAACAGACCAAAAAATGTATAATTGTTTTCATTGATTTTTATGTTAAAATAATGGAATTTATTCATCAAAATATAATTATTAATTATAAAATCAAGTAAAATGTTAATACAGTACAGTACCGTGTACATAAAATATCATTTTTGGGGTGGCGTCTGTTTATCGTGGGCGGTTTTAAAACGTAACCTCAGCGATAAACGGGGGATTACTGTATTATTGAACCTTTGATTTGCTTTTATAGCCTTTCGCTTCTGCTTATAACCATCCATTCATCATTTTAATTCATAAATCAGTTTTCAATTCTCATTAATATTTATTAGCCTGCCAAAAACTTATTGTAAGTAAAAAAATATTAAAGTTAGGCTAAAATGAAAAATAAGTAAAAAAATGACTGAGTCTTTATATATATTGTCAATTTGTTTAACAACAACAACAACAACAACAACAACAACAACAACAACAACAACAACAACAACTACCATGCAGCCCAGTCTATAATGTTTGTATAAGGTCATATGGCTTGCAGATGCTAATATTCAGAAGGTAATCTGACAATGAATTAGGCAGGAATAGAGCATATAGGATCTCAGGGTGGCAGTAGTTGAGCTTTTAGGTGTCAGGATGGCAGCAATATAACTTTTGGGTCTCAGGGTAGGGGTAGTAGAGCTTATATTCTCTCTAGGTGGCAGGAATAGAGCTTTTGGGTCTCAGGGTAGGGGTAGTAGAGCTTATATTCTCACTAGGTGGCAGGAATAGAGCTTTTGGGTCTCAGGGTAGGGGTAGTAGAGCTTATATTCTCTCTAGGTGGCAGGAATAGAGCTTTTGGGTCTCTGGAGTGCAGGAAATGGGCTTCTGAGTTTCTGGGTTGCAGTAGTAGAGCTCATAGGGGGAGTAGTATTGTAGTGGTTAAGGTGCTGGGTTACTGATCGAAAGGTCAGTGATTAAAGACTCAGTATCGCCAGGCTGCTACTCTTGGGCCCTTAACCCACTGTGCTCCAGAACCCTGTGCTATGAGCAAGCAGGGATATGCGAAGAAAAGGTTTTTATTACTGTGCTGTAATGAATATGTGACAAATAAAGGATATTCTGTGCCATAGGCTCTCAGTGTGGCAAAAATATGACATTTTGTGTCACAGGATGGCAGAAATTGAGTTTATTGGGTTTTAGAATGGCAAGAATATGGCCTGTGGTGTTGGAATGGCAGGGGTGGAACTTGCCAGGATGGCAGGGGAAGAGATTTTGGCTCTCATGGAGGGAGTAGTAGAGCTTTTTGTCTTTCAGCATGCAAAAAGCAAGAAAGCAAGAAAAAGTTGTTGGGTCTCAGGATGGCAGAAATAGGGCATGTGGCCTCTGGAAAGCAGGAGTAGAACTTGTGGCTTTCAAGAGGTCAGGAGATTATTTAGAGGAGCTTGGCTTGTGGCTTGGCTTGGATATGTTAATGTTTAAAAGGCAAACTGACAATTAATTAGGCAGATTTGTAGCTTTTGGGTCTCAGGATGACAGAAGTAGAGATTTTAGGCCATGCTTATAAATATATACTGTAGACATGCTAATATTCAGAAGGAAAACTAACAATTAATCACAATTGATAATCAGTTTTTCATGTTTTTAATTTAACACTTTCAAAAAGAAGCTTAAATTGAGGGGGCTGAAACCAGTTAAGAGGATTTTTGCTTTTACAAAATTATTAGTTTCAATGAACGTTTCAGGATAACACTGTATCTTGCCACAAGAGGGCAGCATTTCTACATTCTAGAGTTTCTAGATTTTTAAGACAGCTTAAGAAGAGCTTGTCTGGTCTCAGGGTGGCAGAAGTTAAGCTTCTTGAATTTTAGGATGGAAGGAGTAGAGCTTTTTAGATATTTTAATGGCAAGAATAGAGTTTGTTAGAGCTCAGCCTGGTATGAGAAGAAGTTTAAGGAGCTATTTTGATTTTCAGGTTTAAGGCGGTAGACCAACATTCTGCTTGAACAGAATTCTGCGAGATTGAGTCAATCGCTAACTTCACCATCAGCCAACAAATTAGTGCCAAACCTTAGAAATATTTCAGTACAAACATTAAATGTGTTTCCTATTTAATGAGAAAATAGGAGAGGGGAGATTTAGTGTGATGTAGCATGTAGTTTGGGACACAGGCCAACTGCATATCAATGTGAACTTGTAAACTTTGAACTGTGTGTGTGTGTGTGTGTGTGTGTGTGTGTGTGTGTGTTTTACAGGCCATACAAGGTGGTGTGGGTCTGCCTATAGGAGTGCAGTGTGTGGCTCCGCCCTGGCAAGAAGAGATGTGTTTACGTCTTATGAGAGAAGTGGAAAAGCTTTGTGCCAAGAACAAAAGCTTTAACATGCACCACTAAACACACACACACACACACACACACACACACACACATGCACACACACATGCACACACAGGTTATCTTTGTCACACAGATTGACAGATTAAAAGGGCATTATCTCATGAAAATTTATCGAGCTACTCACATCCAGACTAAACTAAATAAACCACTCTGGTGTGTGTGTGTGTGTGTGTGTGTGTGTGTGTGTGTGTGTGTGTGTGTGTGTGTAGATTCAATGTTGATTCATACTTATATAAGAGCACATGTTGTTGTTTTTTTACTTTCACTATATTATTTTGATTATCATGTTTGATTTTTTTCTCTTTTCTACATTCGCTACCAAATAATACATTCATGATGAAAGTGAGTAATTAGGTGTTATGTGCTGCACCACCCGTGAAAAATTTGCTCCTAAACAATATAAAAGAAAACATCAACCCTTATACCTAAAATAACCCCAAATAATCACTATTTTTTCAATTTTGTGTTAATAAAATAATTTGTTAGCATTCGGGTCTGACATTTTTTATTGTACCTGCATTTTTGACACAAACAAAATTTATATTGTTTTATTCAGGATTGCAAAATGAAGCTTCTTGGGTTTTAGGATGGAGTAGAGTAGAGTGGAGTACAGTAGAGTGGAGTACAGTAGACTTGAGTACAGAAGAGTAGTGTAAAATAGAGTGGAGTACAATAGAGTGCAGTACAACAGAGCACAGTAGAGTCAAGTAGAATAGAGTACAGTGCAATAAAGTACAGTTGAGTAGTGTACAGTAGAGTACAGTATAGTAGACTTGAGTACAGTAGAGTAGTGTAGAGTACAATAGAGCACAGTACAGTAGACTACAGTACAGTAAAGTAGAGTAGAGTACAGTAGAGTAGACTAGAGTACAGTCGAGTAGTGAAGAGTAGAGTACAGTAGAGAAGAATGCAGTACAGTAAAGTACAGTGGAGTGGAGTAGGGTAGAGTACAGGACAGGACAGTAGTGCAGTGTACAGTAGAGTACAGTACAGTAGAGTAGAGTGCAGTACAGTACAGAAGAGTACAGTAGGGTAGAGTACAGTACAGGACAGGACAGTAGAGTATCCCCTCCGTGGATCTTCACACTTCTGTGCAGCTTGGGACGGTATCTCATTAACACCTTGGGTGGTTCCATGTAATTCCGGAGTAGAACGGGTGCTTTGAGGACGGATTGGATTGTAGTTGGTGTCGGCGGTCTGCTGCACTGACTCGGGAGTGCATTTTCTTCTGATCACCATCACTGCACCCCACAACACTGTATATCTGCTTCAAATGGACATTTGGTGCAACCCAGATGAGGATGGGTTCCCTCTTGAGTCTGGTTCCTCTCAAGGTTTCTTCCTTATGCCATCTCAGGGAGTTTTTCCTTGCCACAGTTGCTCATCAGGGACAAACTTACTTACAAAGAACAGATTTACATTTAATCACCACATTATCTGTGTAAAGCTGCTTTGAGACAATGTTCATTGTTAAAAGCGCTATACAAATAAAAATGAATTGAATTGAATTGAATAGAGTAGAGTGCAGTACAGTAGAGTAGAGTACAGTGGAATACAATACAGTAGAGTACAGTAGAGTAAAGTGGAGTTAAATTTGTTGCAATCAATAAAGCAGGAGCTTTTAGTTTGCATGTTTTTATTCAATAGCATACAGTCCTCCCCAGGGCAGATGTATCAACTTGCATTTCTCTTGATGGCACAAGTAAAACTTCAGGAATAAGAAGGTCCAGTTTTGGGGAAAGCAGGAGTAGAACTTTTGGGTTTCAGGAGGATGGCAGGAGTAGAGCTTGTTAAGTCTCAGGAGTAGATCTTTTGGGTTTTAGGATGGCAGGAGTAAAGCTTGTTGGGTTTTAGAATAGAAAGAGTAGAGATTGTGTTTTTGGGTCGCAGGATGGCATGTAAAGATTTGCTTCATATGGCAAAAGTAGTAGCTTGTGTTTCTCTTGATGGCACACACAAGGTTTGTGTAAATTGAGGAATTATGTTTGTTGTTTTTTTGAAAAAGGCTTTAGATTTTCTTAACAAGAAAGAAATCCACAGAGTAAAGTTCTCTTGATGCTTTTTCACCCAGTTATCACGATGTATGCAATGTGCTTGTATTCCAAGGGATCGTTATTGTGGTTCGTCCTCATGTTGTGTAATGTTGCATGAAAACGTGTAGGAACATTAAGAAACACAATAGCATCCTGTCATTAAATGGAATGACACCTAGTCCTCCAGTTTACCGCTTCATTGGAAAGGAGGATGTGGTCAAAATTTTTCATCTTTCTTTTAGCTTTGCTCTTTCATTTTCCCTGTGTGTGTGTGTGTGTGTGTTTTTTTTTTTTTTACATGGAACGCTGTCTGTGTTTGAGAGGAACATTTGAAGGTGCTGCAGATGAACTTAATGACACATGACATTTTCATTTCCTTTTGCTCGTGATGTAAATATGGGTTTGTTCTAGGCTTTATATATATTTAAATGTTTTGTTTTTGGTTGCAGTCCATAAAGAAATACCTGCTTTTATTCAGCCGTGTTTGCTGTGATGTCTCTGTTTCGGAAATGCTTGAGTTTTATGTCAGTGGCAAGTGCATCCTGTTGTCTTAAAATATTCCTTTACATCTGATTCTTGCTTTAAAAAAATCTAATTTGACTCTAGTGACTAGGCGTGGTAACAAAAAGCATATCCAAAGAACATTTATGGCACTTACAATGATCTCTTTTATAAAATTGATTAATAAACTGACTCCTGGGTCCCTGAGCAAGGCCCTTAACCCCATCACTGCTCAGTTGTATGAGTGAGATAAATGTAAGTCACTCTGGATAAAGGGCATCCGCCAAATGCTACTAATATAAATGTAAAATTAAGCAGGTGAGGGTTAAGGGCCTTTCTTAAGTGCCCAGAAGTGGCAGCTTGTTGGCATTCGGATTTGAACTCGCGATACAAAAAGCGAAGGAAGAATACTTGAAGAAGGAAATAGAAGGTAAAATACTGTATGAATTAGTTAAATAAGTACATATACTATACAAACTAAAGTACTAGGATACCTGATTGGCATGTGGGAAATTTTCCCCCACTTGAACTAGGACTCAAACCTGTTCCAGCATGACAATGCTCCTGTGCATGATGCTTCGTGAAGATCTGCTTTACATGGGTTGGAGTGGAAGATCTCCTGCTATAGCGCACCAACCCTATTGAACACTGACTGCACCCCAGGCCTCCTCACCTCAACTACTGTACATCAGCACCTGACTTTACTAACACCCTTGTAGCTGAATGAATCTCACACAAATTTCCACAAAGTCTAGAAGAACTTCTTCCCTGAAGAGTGAAGGTTATTATAACAGCCAGTCAGGACTCAATGTGGAACAGCATATTCAAAAAGCACATACCTGTAGCTAGCTCATGGTCAGATGTCCACAAACCTTGTGAGCATCTGCCATATAATGTAACAAAGCAAAAGAGAAAATAAAGGACAAAAAGTCAATTGAAGGAGAAAGTAAAGGAAGCAAAAGTCAAACGCAGATTAAGTAAATAACAAGAAAAAAGTAAGAAAAAGCTGAAAAATATTAAAGGAGGGAAATCAAGAGGAAATAAATTGAAGAATGAAAAAGCATAAAATATTGTAGAAAAGAAAGGAAGAATATTTAAAAAAAGGCAGTCCACTGGTATGTATCATGTAAATCATCATTAGCATTAGCATTCACTTTCCGACGGCAAAGCACCTGCTGCACCTGACAAAAAAAAAGATCCAAAATATCCTTTGGACAAAAAACAGCATTTCACGTCTCATTGGTGAGCGGAAAACACCAAGCAACGCCAAGCAATCTTCTATAAACTTCTCCGAAGCCATTTTCTCCTGAAAAGCCATCACATGCTTTAAAGATGAGAAGTGCCTTCAGTTAAACCAGGATCATTCCCACGTAATGTCTCATTCGAAAGACGTCCAGAGCCACCGAGGTCATGATATCATCCTAATGCTGGAGCTAATAACGTTTGTCACGGGACACGTCTGCCTTGTGGACGATAAAAGTTTCACACAACATGTTAAATCTATACATCGCTACGCCGAGGCGAGTTTTTACGCGAGTCTGCTGATCCGTGTACAGCAGAATTTAAGCTCTGAGCACGATTGTGAAGATTCTGTGACTCAACACTTTGGCGATGCAAGTTTGTGTTATGCTGCTTATCCAGCAGGATGAAAAGCATAGTTGCGGGACACGATTCTCTTTCTCTATTATCAGTCCTCCACTTGAGCTCCTGCTATGTCTGGTTTTGGGCCAAATTGGTTTACATTGAAGGGATAAATGCAGTGCAAATGAGCTTAAACAGGTAGTGTAAATGGAGAAATGCCGATTGTGCATGTCAGCATTAGCACCCAATGTCTGGAGGATATACACCTCCACTGAGTCCATCTCATCCACTTTTTTCCAAGAAGTGTGTCCAAAGGTTTAGCTTCCCAGTGAGCACCTGGAAGTTTCAGCTTCAAATTTCAAACTTTCAAGATTTATTTACAGATTTTCATTAACTAGTGCCATTAATGATCACAACTTTGACCACCAAATTAGCTGAAGGATAAACCAGGTTGGAAGAGCAACAAAAAATAAAAAGTGTGGTATGAAAGTGAAGTGTAAAAGCTGGATTCTGGAGGACTTTCATATCATTCAAAATAAAGAAATGTTTACACTGTTGCTAGTTAATAAATCTGCATGAAGATTCAGGCTAACACAAGCCAAACTGACTGAGTGCCTTTCAGAAACATAAACCAGAGATACTCACCATTTCTCCAGATGACCAATCAATGACCACCATTGTTCTCAATAACCAATCAGTGACCACCACTAATTCCATTAATCAATTAGTGACCACTATTTATCTCAATGACCTTAGAAATGAGTTTATTAGAGGGACAGCCCATGTAGGATGTTTTGGTGACATGTGGGGACATGTGCAGAGGTGGGACATAAATTATACTGGTAAAAGAATGCTGAAGATGGACCCACCAGAAAGGAGGAAAAGAGGAAAACCAAGGAGCAGGTTCATGGATGTGGTGAGGGAAGACATGCAGGTAGCTGGTGTAAAAGAGGCAAATGTAGAGGAAAGGGTGGTATGGAGATGGATGATCCGCTGTGGCGCCCCCTAATGGGAGCAGCCGAAAGAAAAAAAAGATTTATCTCAATGACCAATAACTAATCAATATTGATTCCGATGACAAATCATAACTTACTATTGCTCCCAAAGGCCAATCACTGAGCATGAATGCTCCTAGTGACCAATCATCATTATTCCCACCATTATTTTATGCATGTGTTGGCTACTTTACCTAAGCAAGTGTTGACAACACTAAGCACACAATCGCTTGATCACATAACTAATGCTTTTCCACTGTCACATGTGTGCAGGTGCTAGCTGTAAGTCGCTGTAAAAAAAGGTGTTTGCCAAATACCGTCAATGTAAAAACAATACTATAGAAATGAAACTTGGATATATTTTAAAGTAGTCACTGTGCAGCTTGTATAGCAGTACCGATTTACTGTCCTTTGAAAATAACTCACAGCCATTACTGTCAAAACAGTTGTACGTTGTGTATCTGTGCAAAGCCACATGTCCTATTCATCATGTTCATGTTTTTGTCTGCTTGTCAGGACCAGACAAATTTGTGTATCTTGTATTACAGCAGTTAAAATTTGGCTTTGAGTTCAATTCTCTCATACTGACCACTGGATGTTCAACATGTCACCTCATTGTAAAGACTCTCTGAGGATTTGGGAATTAGAATTGCTGTTCTCCACGAATATGGCTGAAACAGTACAGTGGCCGGGGCCATAGAGAGGATTTCTAATACGAGTTCCACTGAGTTGCACGCAGAACAGGCCTCGAAAAACAGATGCATGGGTGCTGCAGCATTGCTTTAGAGCAGGGGTCGGCAACCCAAAATGTTGAAAGAGCCATATTGACAAAAAAAAAATAAAAAAATCTGTCTGGAGCCGCAAAAAATTAAACGCCTTATATAAGCCTTATAATGAAGGTAATGTAAGCGTCTATATTACCCCTTTAGTATCAAAATGATAAGTAGGCTACAAATACATAGTGAGCATTCATGATTAAATGTTTATTTTCCCTGCAGCGCATCCTGGAGAGAATGACCCACCACGTGACTACTCTGCTGTACGATGGTGTTTTAAGTTTAACTTCCATTATAATTTTATTGTATTATGTTTCATTGCATTGATGAAATTAAAGAAATACAATAAAGAAATCTGATTTTTGATGTTATTTTTACTTTAGGATTCGAAAATACAACAAAATGTGCAACGTGCATAGGCCTTCTGTAGCCTAATTTCAGACCTCCCCATGGAAATGAAATGCAGTCCTCTTCAATCCTCAATAATACAATACAATACAATTATCTTCTCTTTCCCCCCTTATCTGGCCAATAAACAAAGTGCAATAAAACAGCAGCCCTTTGAAATTAACTGGAAACGTATTTAAATAATGCATAAAACATGCATTAAAACAGTATAAAACTCAGTAAAACATAAAAACAGCTCAGTCATGCCCGTGACAAAAATAATTCAGTTCGATTTCTGTACATAGTCCTCTTCTCT
The DNA here is from genome assembly GCA_024362625.1 of Silurus asotus. Classification (NCBI taxonomy): domain Eukaryota; kingdom Metazoa; phylum Chordata; class Actinopteri; order Siluriformes; family Siluridae; genus Silurus; species Silurus asotus. The sequence continues at coordinate 115,508 of MU551637.1, read as the reverse complement.
ATAGTTTTATGAAAATGCTAAGTAAGTCAGTGCAAGGGTAAAATGCAGCATCATCCTCTTCTCTTTTGATGCACAGCCATCCTCGGACCTGAGCAACAAAACACAATTTCCCTATGTGTCATTCCAAATATATACTGACAAAAATCAGAAATCACTTTATAAAAAAGCCACTTTGTTACTAAATATGTGCCTGGATTGTGTTCTTACCCGTTTAATGTGACTTCTGTTTTCGGACATCACTGGACAGCTTCTCAACATCGGGCATGTAAGATGTAACTTTAATCTTGACGCAGGACTGCAAGCTCTCATCTGTAAGGCGGGTGCGGTATTTGGATTTTATGTAGTTCATGTTTGAGAATATCTGCTCGCACAGGTAAGTTGATCCAAAGATAGATAATACTCCAAATGCATATTTCTTCATGTTACTATAACTGTCAGGAAGAGCATTCCATGTTTGAAACACAAGTTTCTCGATAGTTGGTAGGCTATCAATTTCGCTCTATTCGTGGCTTTGGGCAAGCCGGGCTTTCTGGCGAGTGACGTCTTCAAGCTCGGCTGTCAGACTTTTCAACTTGGACACCCACAAATCTTTGTCAGCTATATCGGCCAATTAAATATTCATTATACACATTTTTACAACGTTGAAAAACGTTAAGAATGTTTATTAATTTATATCGTACTGAAATAATATTATATATATATATATATATTTTTTTTTTTAAAAAAGCTCCAGGGAGCCACTAGGGCGGCGCTTAAGAGCCGCATGCGGCTCTAGAGCCGCGGGTTGCCGACCCCCGCTTTAGAGGTTGAAGAAGCAGTAGATCCTCTTTTCAAGGCTTAGACTGTACGCCATACACAGGCCAACATCAGTTTGCGTGGTCTTCGCCCCAGGAAGAAGCTTCTCCTGAAGCTGGCTCACAAGAATTCCAAAATTTTACTGGAGACAACCTGTCCAAGAGCATGATTTACTGGAACCATGTCCTGTGGTCTGATGAGACAAGACAAGATAAACTTGTTTTGGCTCAGATGCCTAGTAAGGAGAAAATTGTGTCTTATCTACAGTCAAGCATGGTGGTGGTAGCATCATGGTCTGGGGCTGCATGGGTGCTGCTGGCAGAAAGTGGAGAAGCACCATGTGTCTAACATCCAGCATGATGTCATTATGGAGGAGAGCAAAAAGGTTCCCAGAAACAATCTGTGCAACTCTGGTGAATTCCACACCCAGGAGGATTAAAGCAGTGCTACATAGGAGTGGTGCTCACACACAATATTCACACTATGGACACAATTTTGACAATTTTGAGAGTGTACTCACTTTTCTCACCAGCTATTTTGACAATAATTGCTGTATGTTGAGTTATTTTCAGAGGACAGTAAATCTGTACTGCTATACAAGCTGCACATTAACTACTTTAAAGGTTAGCCTGCTTATTATTCCTGATATACCAGCAGTGTTGGGCAACGTTACTTTTAAAAGTAATGCATTACAATATTGAGTTACTCCCAAAAAAGTAACTAATTACGTTACTTAGTTACTTTTTTTTTTTTAAGTAACGCGTTATATTACTTTTGCGTTACTTTTGCGTTACTTGTATTTCTTTCACGCCTTATATGTGTAACAGGTGTAATATAGATAATTGCCATTAATTTTGCGTTACTTGTATTTCTTTCACGCCTTATAGGTGTAACAGGTGTAATATAGATAATTGCCATTAAGAAATAAGTTATATTAGAGAGCTTTTACAAAGTTTGCGCTATTATCAGTGACCGTGGCAGTTTATCTTCCCACAAAGAGCAAATGAGCTGTGAATTTGCTCTCTATCTCTGCTGCGATGGCATCTGTTGTGTCTCTGTTTTATATACAGCATCGTACATGTGTCTCCCAAGGAAAACTTTTATTCTAAACAGTCAATTGATCTGTAGTGGTGGAAATTCGGCAAAAGTTTTCTATATTTCTGTCTCCATTTTCATATGCAACATTGCATAATGTTGCATATATTCAACATTATACACACACACACACACACACACACACACACACACACACACACACACGCACGCACGCACACACACACACACACATCTGTAGTGCTGTGCTTTGCATGCAGATGTGCTTTGACAAGAGCTTTTCACCAACACATAATCTACACTTAACCATTATTCCCTTCTTCTTTTCCTCAAATATTTCAAAATAATAAGAACACTTCCATCACAGTAATGTCATGCTCTGGCATCTCCGCATCTGACCAGCTTCTGTTCCCCCTGCTCGCACGTATGAGTGCGCGATTCTACGTGACTACGTTCATTTTAATTCAGTATTTTTTTTAATGCAAAATAATTTAACAGAAAAGTAACTTGCATTACTTTTTTAAAAAAGTAACTCAGATATTAATGTGTAAATGTATAAAGTAACGCGCTACTATACTTGTTACTCCAGAAAAGTAATATTATTACGTAACGCACGTTACTTGTGACGCGTTACCCCCAACACTGTATACCAGTTATACTACATTAACTAAAGCAACTGTCAGAGTGTGGAATATTTAAATAAATACAGTAAATAAATAATACTTTAATGATTATACGTATAAATGTTACATTTAAAAAAGCACATCACTATTATATTTCCTAGCTAGCTTAATGCTTAATGTTTGGTTGCCTGCAAACACAGACAACATAGCAGTTAGCGTGCTAGTTTTAACATCAAAGTTAACTAGCTAGCTACAGTCATAACAGATAAGAGCTAGCATTTAGCATTTAAAATGATTTTGCTAATGATGGGTAATAAGGTTAGCCATTACTTAATGCTGTATAGATAATATTACACACACACACACACACACACACACACACACACACACACACACACACACACACACAGCCAGCTAGCGTGTTTTCAAGGCAAGCTGTCTCTGGGGAAGCGGAGCTCATTCATGAGGTGACAGCGGCTGTTAGAATATGATCCTAATCCTGTTGCAGCGTTTTCCAGCCCTGCTGCCATCGCAGTTCCTCCACACATTCAGCCGCCTGTCAGCCGGCTAAATCCTGTTAAAAACCTACAGACCTGATACACATCAAAGAGCTCTGATGAGCAGCTTAACACACACACACACACACACACACACACACACACACACACACACACACACACACACACACACATTAGGAAATGATTGCACCTAAAGGACTTGTATGACGGACGCCCCACATAATCCGAGTCTAATAAAGAACTGACAGTTATTCTTCGTCACAGGTATGTGTACTGTAGATGTTCCACACAAATGTAGATTTTTGAGAGGTTTTTTTGGAAGTGTCTTTCAGCACTTCCAAATCCTTACACAACCCTCACACAGCTCTCTTCACTAAACTCCCTCCATTAACTTCTTGTTGCTGCCTGCATCTGATTTAAAACAATGGAGCTCAAATAAAGAGCAAAAATAGACCAGAACTGATCCACTTCACAGCATTTCACAAAATCTAACTCTAAACTGTACAATACTCTAAATATACTGGTTAAAGACTAGCTGGTGGAAGGAACTAACTATGTCCGAAGAGTCACTAGCAGTCTTCAAACCATGGCTAAAGACCTTCTTCATCCACCAATTCTGATATTTGTTCACTTGGACACAGAGTATGAATCCCCTCAGTAAATACTCTTACATGCACTATATGAACAGACATACTGGGACATCTGTCTTTTCCATTCATGTGTGGTTTTACCACAAAATCTGGAGGTGCACAAGTGTATAAAACATCATCAGATGCGTTTGGTAGCATGGAATATTCTGTTCACTTGAACTAGGAGACCCAACCTGTTCCAGCATAACACAAAGTGCACAAATTTATAAAGATATGTTTTACATGGGTTGGATTGGGAATTTAGCACCCCAATTCTATTGAACACCTTCAGGAGGAGATTTTCATGTTGACTGCAACCTCCTCACCTCACCTAAATCAGCAACTGTTAATGCCCTTGTAGCTGAATGAATCTCCATAAATCTCCACAAAAAATCTAGTGGAACATGTTCTCAGAATGAGTGGAGCTTATTATAAGAGCAAACAGGAAGCAAATTTGATGTCACCATGAAAAAGATGGGTTTTGAGCAGTGGTGGGCGGTCAGGGCGAGCAAAGCCTTCTCTGCTGGCCTCAACACTCAAAGTACGTGTATGTGGAGGTTAGTTTTTTTGTCTAATCAGATTTTACCCTCTATGTGTTGCCATTTCAATCTAATCTGCCCAGGGCCTGCAAAGTCAGGACTACTGGCCTTTTTACCTTAGTCTCTATGAGAAATTAGTCTGTTTCTTTAACCAATCAGATTTCATATTCGCCTCACAGGGCAGCTAGCAGGCCAAGAATAGCGTCAGCATTTTTCCACCCTCTGATTGGTTGTTCAGAGGAAAACTGTTACAGCCAAGTTCCACTGGCAAAACACAATTAATACATCTGAGTTAGACTTTTTTTACACCCACGGAGGAACAGAAATTAATTTGGTTTTGGACATACTTAAAAATCCATTTTGAAGAAAAGCTAGACATCATGAGGAGGTCGGCCAACCCCGAAGCTAGTTAGCATGTTTTATCCCGGGAAAGGGTTTGTTCTCCACTTCCAGACCAGTGAATACGAGCAGTACCACTGGATTACAGCCTCTGAGGGGTGCTTCACATTATGAGTCTGCATCTCTGGTGAGTAGGTTGTATTTTATTTACATTTTTAATGTTTTTGTCATGTACAAATATTGATTCTGAACTGCTCCAGATGTTGTAGGTGCACAGTTGTGTTTATAGTGTAGAAGTTTCGAGTCTTAACTGGGTTTATTGCTTTAGTAAAATAGTTTTCACCTCCATATGTGAAATGTCTCTCTCTCTGTAATGCCACGTGTTGTTATATTGCGTTTTTGTATTGTATTGATGGTTTCTATAATTGCGACGTGATAGTGGTGATATTAAGAGGTGAATCAAGTCAGGTACGTCCCCACTGAAGGTCCAGGTACCAAATGCACGGCCTGTCACTGGTATTATGTTTGGTTCCTCTCAAGGTTTTTTCCTCAGGGAGTTTTTCCTTGACACAGTCACCACTGGTTCCCTCATTAGGGATATAATTATAATCATGTGTAACATACTAATAGGAGCTACATTTATACATTCTTTCATACCACAAAAAAATCAATGTAAAGCTGCTGTGAGACAATGTCCATTGTTAAAAGCGCTATACAAATAAAAATAAATAAAATTAAACTGAATCTATTTTTAATTGGTACAGTAACTGTACTAAAGATACCACGGAATGAAACTTGTCACGTGTCTCGCAGGTATACTGTTTAATTTTCTTGCATTTCACACATAATTTATTCACATTTTACATTAACAATCCAGAAAAAAAGCCCAGACGGCAATATATATGCAATACGACTGCATATTTAGTATATTTTATATGCTGTGAGACTCTTGAGCATCAATAAGCATCATTCAGAACATAATGTGATGTATTTACAAGACTCAGGAGCGTTAGGAGTTTATAAAGAATATGCAAAGGATTGTAATGTTTTTAGAAAAGTGAACTTTCCATGAATGATTTAAAAAAAAATCTCTGCGTTTGAAACTAAGAGAACTTATTGCTTAATGTTATGAGGACGTGCAGGTAATTATAATGTTTTATAACACTATATGGACATTCATAGACTATATGGATGTAGAAGCATGAAACTTTTCCTTCACCTGAAGTAGGAGACCCTTGTGGCTTAATGAATCTCACACAAATCTCCAAAAATATCCAGTGGAACATCTTCCCAGAAAAATGGTTATTATAACAGGAAATGGGGATGGATGTAAAATGGGACGCTCAATAATACATATAGATCTTATGGTGAGGTGTCCACAAAGTCACAAAGTATTTTCTTGAAACCATAAAATAAAAATATAATGCTCTTTTTTTTTTACATAAACACCTAATCTTTAATGAAGCACAAATATTTTGTTTTATTATTATTTTGTACCATGTTTTGTAGTGTAGCATTAGATTTAAGGTGTCTATAATGAAAATATTGACCACTGCTGCATTGAGTCATTTATGTAGCTCTCTTGTTTTCTCTCTATCATACTAAAGCAGAAATAAGTAGTGAAAGTGAGAGCAATTGCAACACTAGTGCATTTACACAGCTGAATGAATGCAAAAGTTCAGCTTCTATAGTCTCACTTTTCTGTTTGTGGGTTCTATAGATCGCAAAAATACATCTCAGAACCCCAATTCCATAAAATTAGGATAAAATGTAAATATAACCAGAATGCAATGATTTGCTAATCTCACAAACCCATATTTTATTCACAATAGGACATAAAGAACATTATCAAACATTTATAGTGAAGAAATGCGGCATTAAAATGAAAAAAAGAAAAGTAAATTGATGGCTACAACACGTCTCAAAAATGTTGGAAAGAGCAACAAAAGTCTGTAAAATGTGTTATTAAAATTAAACATTTTTCAACTAATGAGGTTAATTGACAACAGGTCAGTAAGATAATCGGGTATAAATAGTGTATCTTAGAGAGGTAGAGTCTCTTGGAAGTAAAGATGGGCAGAGCTTCCTACAAATTATGGAACAAATTCAGAATAATGTTCCTGAACATGAAATTGCAAGAGTTGAATATCATATTATTTACAGTACATCATATAAAATAAGCATTTAAAAGAAATCTGTGTGCACAAGGGACAGGGTCAAAAATGTATCTTCGATGGCCATGATCTTAGGGCCCTCAGGCGGCACTGCATTTAAAACAGTCATGATTCTGTATTGGAAATCACTGCATGGACTCAGAAACACCTCCAGAAATCATTGTCTGTAAACACAGTTTGCTTCCACAAATGCAGGTCAAATCTAAATGCAAAGATGTTAAAAAGGCATGCGTGAACATGATCCAAAAAGACGGCATCCTCTCTGGGCCAAAGCTCATTTAAAACGTACTGAGGCAAAACTATTCTGTGGTCAGACTAATTAAATTTTTTTTGGCAACCATGGACACCGCATCCTCCGGACTAAAGTGGAGAGGGACCATCTGGCTTGTTATCAGTGTTCCATTCAAAAAGCCAGATCTCTGTTGGCATGGGTGTGCATTAGTGCCTGTGGAATGGACAGCTTAAACATTTGGAAAGGCTCTGTTAATTCTGAAGAGTATATACAGGTTTTAAAGCAGCAAATGCTTCCATCCAGATAACGTCTTTTTCAGGGAAGGCTTTGCATATTTAATGCAAATTGCATACTGCATCTATTAAAATAGCATGACTTTGTAGTAGAAGAGTTCAGAAACTGACCTGCTTGCAGTCCAGACATTTAGCCATTTAAAACCATTTGATGAAACATAAAATGAAAAACACAACAAAAAAGACCCAGAACTGTGAAGCAGATAGAATCCCATATCAAATACAGTACATATGTGACAACATTCCACTCCCAAAACTTTAGCATTGGTCTCCACAGTTACCAAATGTATATGGACAGAAGACGTGAGGCTACACAGAGGTACACATGGCCCTGTCTCAACTTTTCATCAAATTCAAAATGACACATTTTCTTTAAAATGGTATATATTCTCAGTTGATGTTATTTGTTTGTTTTATTGTGAATAAAATATGGATTTATGAGATTTGCGAATCCTTACTTACTGTTTTTATTTACAATTTACACATTGTCTCAACTTTTCTGGAATTGGGGTTGTATAATATTTCCATTGTTTATCTGTTGAAAACAAACACAACAAAGCTATTTCTCAGTTTGTCCTCCTTCCACGTGGTTCATTACTATTTATAAGAATGGAGGTAAAGCTCAATACGTTTCTCTTTTTTTTTGTATATCTCAGGTAAGTTTTGAGATCAGTCAGGCAGCATGTCCAACCCGAGCGAGGCTGCATGCTGCTTGGCTCTGAAACGCAGGTTCTCGATGCTGCTCGTCTTGCTGTTTAAGCTGCTCCACACCTGCTGGGACAGAGACTGGTAATATGACTGGCACTGCAGAGGCCCAAGTGGAGATGGCATGTTCATGTTTATGTTCATGCCAAGGTAAGCTAAAGAAGACGAGGCGGAGGAAGAGGACGGGGAGGACGAGGACGGGATGGCCATGTCGAATGGTGTGTAGTGCATTAGGTTGTTCGTGGCAGCCATGTGCTGGCGAAATTGCTCCTGTAGACGGAAGAGGCTGAGAGGAGACGAGGCATAGGAGTTGGTTTGGACTAAACCAGTGTTGAGAATGCTGGAGGACGAAAGAGATGGAGACTCCAGAGGAGAATCTGGAAGAAATACAAAGAAAAAAAGTACCATTTCAGCAGTGTAATATGTAGATGCATCTAGATCATTCTCTACATAATAGGTTTAAGGAATCTAAGTCATATCAACCATATTACAAAAACAGGCTTCTTCCACCTATCTGATGCAGAGACGCTCGTCCATGCCTTCATGACCTCTAGAATGGACTATTATAATGCATTACTAGGTGGATGTCCTGCATCATTAATAAACAAGCTACAGTTTGTCCAGAATGTGGCAGCCAGAGTTCTCACAAGGTCGAGAAAATATGACCATATAACCCCAATCTTATCATCCCTACACTGGCTTCCTGTTAAGTTTCAAATCGACTACAAACTACTGCTACTTACCTACAAAACACTAAATGGTTTATCTCCCATGTATCATCAGTCTTCTAACACGCTACAATACACAGTGCTCCTTGAGATCTCAAAACTCCGGACTTCTATTAGTTTCTAGAATAGCAAAGTCCACTAAAGAAAAACATTCTCACATTTAGCTCCTAAACTCTGGAAAAGTCTTCCTGACAGTGTTCGGGGCTCAGACACACTCACCCAGTTTAAGTGCAGATTAAAAACATATCTTTTTAGCAAAGTCTACACATAACATACGTTTTACATCATAACCTTGTGCTCCAACTTGTGCTGTTAACATCATGAACAGCAGCTACGCTAATTTCTCTCGCATCCCGAGGCATCCTGAGGTTGCTCCAACCCCAGTCATGTCCCACCTCATGAAGATTATGGACCTTAAAAGGAGTAGATGCCGACCCTGCAAACATCCCGAACCATCTAGAGACGTACCAGCGCCATTTGGATCCCACTTTATGTGTGGAGTTTTGACATTAGACCTCCTGGAGTGTTTAAAGGCTCTGGCATGGAGAACCTGGTGTTGGATCTGTGATTATTGCAAATGTTTAGCTCAGTAGCTCCTAGTTTTATAACCATAATGACTGTATAAGACTGTAAAAAGAACATTAGGTGGTAGCTCAGTGGTTAAGGCATTTCACTTTGGGTCGGATGGTCACAGGTTCAAATCCCAACATCACCAAGCTGCCACTGCTGGGCCCTTGAGCAAAAGCCCTAAGACCACCCCCTGCTCAGTTGTAAGTTGCTCTGGATAAGGGCGTCTGCCAAATGGCGCAAATGTAAATGTAATCTTTTACTCCAGTGCTCATGTTAGTTCTCACTCTCCAGTGTTCTGTATTGTTGAAAGATTTATGATCAAACTCTTGATGTCAACCAAATGAGGATGGGTTCCCCTTTTGGGTCTGGTTCCTCTCAAAGTTTCTTCCTCATAACATCTAAGGGAGTTTTTCCTTGCCACAGTCACCACGGCTGCTCATCAGGGATAAATACACAACATTCACCATCACTGTTAATTTCTGTAAAGCTGCTTTGAGACAATGTCTGTTGTGAAAAGCGCTATAAAGTAAAACTTGACTTGACTTGACTTGACTTGACTTGACTTAACTTGACTAAGTCCGATAGTAACCTGACGATCTGTTTATAATTACATTTATTGTGGAACATCCATAAAAATTATAAAAAAGTAAATTTCCCTTTTTGAACTTCTCCTATCCTGTAACATGTAGTCACTATAAAATAAGTTTTTTGGACACGTCACATATATTACAGCACAGTGAAATTCTTTCTTCGCATCTCCACCTGAGGGCCCGAAGATCACTGCCATCCAATTTTAATTCTCAACCTTGTCACTTTTGCGCAGAAAATTCTCTAATTTCCTTAAGATTTTTTATGATATTATGTACTGTAAATGATGAGATATTTAAATGTGTTGCTATTTTTTTGATGAACATTATTCTGAAACTGTTCCTCAATTTGTAGACACAGTCTTCTAAAGATCATGAAGCTCTGCCCATCTTTAATTCTGAAGTGACTCTGCCTCTCTAAGATACACCATTTTTCCAAATGTTTAATTTTAATAACAATTAATTTTTTTTGTTTTTTGAGTTTGTTGCAGCCATTAAAATGACCTTATTTGGCACATTTCTGCACTTCAAACATTTGTTAATTTCTATTGTGAATAAAATATGGGTTTATGAGATTTTCAAATCATTGAATTCTGTTTGTGTTTAGCTTCCCAACTTTTTTGGAACTGGGGTTGTACAAAACGTCCTGTTCTTTAAATGTCCATTTCCTCACCTAATTAAAACTTTAGTGTGGTGGAAAAACTACTGACTGTTCCAAAAAGCTTAAAAAAACAGAAATCTAGAATAGAAAACGATAGAAAAATAGAACAAAGGAAATCACTGCATTGGCTTGGTAACACATCCAGAAATCATTGTTTGTGAACACACTTTGCCATGCCGTCCAAATATGTAGGCTAAAACTCTAACATGCAAAGATAGAATACGCCAACAACAATAGACACATTTTTAAATGCTTTTTGGAAACCATGGATGCCACATTCTCTGGACTTAAGAGTAGGATCATGTATCTTGCAATCAGTGCTCAGTTTAAAAACCTTTTATGGTATGTAAATGCATTAATGCTTATAGAATGGGCAGCTTGTAGATCTGGAAAGGCACTATCAATGCTAAAAGGTAAAAACAATTTTCCTTATTCAGGAAATGACTTGTATATTTCAGCAAGACAATGCTAACCCACACCCTGCACCAATTACAACATCATGGCTTTATAGTAGAAGAGTCTGGGTGCTGAATTGGCCAATTAAAAACATTTGATGCATCATGAAGCAAAAAACATGACAAAGAAAACCCAGGACTGTTAAGCAGCTAGAATCCTGTATCAGACATGAATAGTACAACATGCCTCTTCCAAAACTCCTGCAAACGGTCTTCTCGGGTCTCAGGCATATACGGACTGTTAATAAAATAAGAGAAGATGCTATACAAAGGTAAACAGGGCCTCGTTCCAACTTTTGTTGGGATGTGATGTGCTTCAAAATGACCCGATTCAGGGTCTTACGTCTGAGTGAGTTACCTGATTTTTGATTCAGTAGTTTGCTTGGTGACATTGTGCCTCCTGGCCCCGACACTTTCTTCTCCTCCTCTCTTAACGATGATGGCTCGTCCTCTCTGTCAGTCAAATCCTCTGCTCCTGATTCCACCCCTGAGTGCTCAGGGGACGTAACATTCACTTCCTCGCTCAGCTCATCTGGAGGCGGATGTGGAGTTTGGGGATTTTGAGGAGTTTGAGGTGTTCTACGGGGTGGTGCTTCTTCTTTACTCTCTGCTTCCTGGTTTCCTTCTGACTCCCCCTCTTTCTGCTTTTGGAGCTGCTCTTTCTGCAGACTGCGTTGCTTCTTACGGAACTTTGCTCGTCTGTTCTTAAACCAAACCTAGCGGAGGAGAAATGATGACGGTGTAAAAATGTGCAGCAAATGTGACGCTTCCTGTCAATGATTTCTGATCTCTGTAACGATCTTTCTTTGTTGGAGATTTTGTTTTGTCCAGTTTTCACCACACAGTGGATTACTGTACTGTTACAACAATAGTCCATGGTTCTCATTTAAAATCCACTCTCAGTATGTGTGTGTGTTTGTGTTTGTGTACACAACATACCTGTACTCGAGCCTCAGGCAGGTTGGTGCACATTGCCAGTCGTTCTCTCATCACTACATCAGGGTAATGTGTTTTCTGGAACGTTTTCTCGAGCGCCTCCAGCTGCTGAGCAGTGAAGGCCGTGCGACTCCTCCTCTGCTTCCTGTGCTGAGAGCCGTACCTCGCCTCCAGGATGATGTCTGGGAGAAAATACAACCCATAGCTTTTCTTTTTATGTTCATCACATGTACAACCAGGCTTAGCCTATTGTCGATATTATGGGTTTTGGGTTTTTAAACCTGTAAATCAAAGTTCTCTATACTCTCAGAGAAATGTTTTTTTCATATATGCTGTTTAATTAGTTAATGTTCTTCAGATTAGTCAGCTAGCTGGTTCATGAAGAAAACTGAAATGCTAAATATTGTAGATGTGAATGCATGTTTGGAGTATGTACACTTTTTAGGACAAAAGTATTGGGTCATCTGAGATTCCCAGCCATATGTGGTCCTTTCCTAAACTGTTACCTTAAAGCCAAAGGCACACAATTGTACAAAATGTTGGTAGCAGGAAATTCCAGCATGACGATGCCCCTGGTGCACAAAGCCAGCTCCATGAAGATATGCTTTACATGGGTTTGAGTGAAAGATCTGAAGAGCTTAACCCTATTGAACACCTGTGGTATGAATATGAATGCTGACTGCACTCCAGGGCTTCTCACCTCACCTTCATCACTACCTAAAACTCCACAAACCTCCACAATCACACTCCAAAATCTAGTGGAACCTCTTCCCAGAAGAGTGGAGCTTATTATAACTGCAAATAGGGATCACACACCAATCATGTGCTAAAATAATATAGCAATAAAGTATAATTATTTATTGATATATTGATTGATATATTGGTTGATATATTGATTGATTGATTTATTGATGGATTGATTGATTGATTGATTAATTTGTTTGTATACTTACTTACTTACTTATTATCAGCAGTTCAGGTCAGTTAGTTGAATCCAAGTTGTCTTTGCATTTATTCTATGCTACAAAATAATAAACAATAAATATAATATCTAAAGTAAAGATAAAACAAATAATTAATAAATAAATACATTTAATAAAAAATGTAAAAGAATTATAAACACACCAGTTAATTCTAGGCTTTCCTGAATAAACTATTACAGTATCTATCTATCTATCTATCTATCTATCTATCTATCTATCTATCTATCTATCTATCTATCTATCTATCATTACATCTTTTTTTCTATATTCTATTTTGGTCATTTTGTAGCATTGAATAAACATAAAGGTGATACATAGTGGTGATACAGTCAACTTGTTAGAAACTCACTGACCTAAACTGCTTATAACAGACAAACAAATAAACCAATAAACAAACAAACAAACAAACAAAATAATAAATCCTCAAATAAAAAAAAAAAAAAACCAATGAATTATAATTAATCACACCAAAACCAGTTCATTCCAAATTCTTCTAAGTGATGCGTATCCCTCGGGTGCAAAAGTTTGTACACCCCACATGACAATAAGAAAGAACCAGAATGTTGGACCAAATCGTTTGTCCATTTATTAACCATTCATTCGTGTCCCTTTCACTGTTTTGAGGTCTTTTTTTTGTCCCGCACTGATTTGCGGAATGTGATTTGAGTAAATAAAAATGAGACGTGTGTTTACCGGCGAGTCTCTCCGCCAGCGTGAGCGCGTGAACAGAGGGCCGGTATTCGGGCGCGTGCTGCGTGCTTTGCTGGTGCAGGTTGTACATGGCGCTCAGGGAGTTCATAGCGTGTAGAGAGTATCCACTGTTTACTCCGTAATGCTGCATGGTGGAGAGATCAGCCCTGGAGTCTCCCCAACACACACACACACACACACACACACACACACCCACACACACACACACACACACACACACACAGAGAAAAAAAGAGAGATACAGGTTCAAATCTGAAATATAAAATCAGAATAATGCTGCAAAAAAAAAAAAAAATAATAATAATCTATCTTTTTATCTATCTATTTTTCTATCTATCTATCTTTCTATCTATCTATCTATCTATCTATCTATCTATCTATCTATCTATCTATCTATCTATCTATCTATCTATCTATCGATCGATCGATCGATCGATTTTTTTTTCTACTTGTCACTTGTACAGTACAGTAAAGTTCTTTTTGCAGGGTCAGTCATTACAGCACCTTTGGAGCACAGATGGTTTAGGGCCTTGCTCAAGGGCCCCAAAAGTGGCAACTTGGCAATGCTGAAACTTGAACATTGAACATTGATCATTAATTCACTAATTCTCTTATTGAACATTTAATGTACACACTTTACATCACCATAGCAACTGCACATCACAACAATGAAAAGTAATTATTTAACAAAGTATGGTTTAGATTCACATGTATTCCTTTATAGATTTAAATCCTGTAGTAATCACTGATTTTATATGAAATTGAACAGATCTCCAGAGCAGCTCAGTAAAAACTCACTCAGAGGGAGAGGAGGAAATGGTGCTGTATGGAAATGTAGATTTTGGTTTTGAAAGGGCAAAACTTGAACAATTGAATTAACAATTTTCTAAATCACAATAAATCTATATATTGAGTTTTTAGTATTCATTATTATTATTATTATTATTATTATTATTATAATTATTATTATTATTATTATTACTTGGAAAATTACCGTAAGAAAGAGAAAGTGAATTACTTTAATTAACGGGAAGGAAAGTTAAGAAATATGCCGCTCTCGTGACTTTTTTTTTCTCACAACAATTAAAACAATTTAACATATTTACAAAAAATACAATAAAAATAAATAACATTTGAACGGAAGATTTACATACAAAATCGGAAAACACTGAATTAAAAAAATTCTCTAGATTACATTTCTGTTATTTTAAGAAAAAAATATGTGTGTGTGTGTCTGTGTGTGTGTGTGTGTGTGTGTGGTGTGCGCGCGTGCGCGTGCGTGTATGTTCTAGGTGATTTTCTACTATTTCTTCTTAAAAATGACACTTTAGACTGAAATGTTTGTGAAAAAATTTATAATTTCAGTCTTTTTTTTTTTTTTTACTCATCAACAATCCAACAATATATTTTTCCGTATAAATGACGTGATGTTTAGATCTGCTTATGCAAATAAATCATTGTAAAAATGAAAAATTTTATTTATATTGCGCTATTAAAATGTATTACATATAATATAATATTACACGTTTATTACAAACAATAAAATATATATAAAATCTTCATTACGGGTAACAGATTTAATTTATTTTTAGGTGATACATTTTGTAGTTTTGTTGTGAGAAATTACAGAAATAAAAAAAAAAACAAAGTAAAACGATAATACAACATGAAAGAAAGAAAAAAAGGAAGGCATGTAGAAAGGAAGAAAGAAAGGACAATTATGGGGATTATGTAAAGAAAGAATAAACAATAAATAATGCTGACAATAAAAAATATATTTAAAGTCAGTCAGGAGTGACGTTATATTTAAAGACACAATAATTGGATTTATATATATTCAAATAATCCTTTGGCTGTGTCCCAAATGTGTGTGTGTGTGTGTGTGTGTGTGTGTGTGTGTGTGTGTGTGTGTGTGTGTGTGTGTGTGTGTGTGTGTGTGTGAGA